>NQII01010517.1:15705-35849 GCA_002778355.1 Clitarchus hookeri
TAGCGTCTTTATTTATTTTTTCTGTATCTTCCCGTCTTGCCTTTTAGTTGTCCCCCTTTCTCGGCAGACTTGAAGGACAACAATGGTTACCCGATGTGATCTGGCAAGTACTGCTCGTGTAGGGTGCCACCGGGATATGATCGCTACGTCGTGTCACCCCAACCGCCTGCACCAACCAGCGGCTCGCGAACGAGTATAGCGTATGAGGACATTCTGCACCACACCGCGCATCCTTGCAGCGCAGCAGCAAGGGAACGAATATTGCGGGTAAGGACATCGGGGGGCCACTCTGTGCTCCCACGTCAGATATCCGCGTGGTGTCGTCCCTTATGCCGTAATAGTTCGGCGAGGATGACTCAGCCATACCAGAACCACCTTCGCCCACTGTCTCGGTCGACCGCGTGTAAGTCCGCATCCCACCATTTGGGCGGCCGACCCAGAAATGTGGTTTGTGCAGGTGGAGAACCAGTTGCCCTCGCAGGGATCACCTCAGACGAGTCAAAGTTCCATTATGTGGCAGGCAACCTTGATTGCAAGCTCACCACTAAGGTCCGCGATATCCTCACGTGCCCTGTGTCTTTCGGCACATACTGAAAACAGAGATAACCAATGGTTGAGTGCATCGCAGTAGCAGAAGACAAAGCAGTTATTGGAGTACGAGGAGATGGAAGATTGGAGGTCTTCCTAGTTCCTCCAACACTTCTGCAATTTCGCAGGGACCGCCATCCCGGATGACATCTAGTTCTTGTGTTTGAGTCATCTCCTGTCAGCAATGCAGGCATTCCTGGCCACTAGGCAAATTCCCTCCTGTACTCCCTGACCGACCTGGTCGATACCATCGTGTTCTACAATCCGCAGTCACAGGTGGTAGAAGCAGCCTCTCTCGAGGCCATGTTCGACAGGACAAAAACACTCATGGCCGTGAATATTGGGGAATTGGCCACGACTCAGTGTCAGGAGATAGCAGCAATCACAGACCATGAAGGTCAGCACCATAGTTTCCATGACCATTCTCGATCGGAAGGATGCCGTCACCACTCTCGCAGCAAGACTGGGGCCTCCTGGTACCACCATTGCTTCGGGGAAGCAGCACACCAGTGCACTGCGCCCTGCACGCACTCCGCTGGAAACAGCCTGGGGGTATTTTGATGGTAGCCATCGACCCCTCTCAGCCCTCCGAATGCCACCTGTTTTTCACCGAATGTGGAACTAAGGTGCCATTCTTAGTCGACACTGGAACATACATTTGTGACTTCCTGCACTCGCGATTGCCGGGGAAATGCCCTCAGTCTAGTTACACTCTGATTGCTGCTAGTGGCTTGCCGATTGCAATCTATTGCTCAGTTACCTTTACACTGAACTTGGGACTCAGGTGGGACTTGGTCTGACACTTTGTCGTGGCCGATGACTCCAAATCAATCCTCGGTGTGTACTTATTTCATCACTACAGCCTCTTGGTCGATGTTCAGAACTAGAACCTGGTGGAATTGCGTGTCCATAAAGTAAGAGTACTGTTGGACTGTCGTGCTATGGGAATTTTTTTTTCAACAGTTGGTAACACTGAGTGATAGCGGGTGGTCTCCTGAACACAACGAGCACCGGCAACTCTCGTCAGTAGCAGAACTCGCCTTGTAGTATCCGTTTATGTGAAATATGTCAATCACAAATCCCGCTATGTGCGAGTCGCGCGCTGTCATAAGGTTCCTTCTCGCGGAAGGAAAAACGCCGACTGAAATTTTTGCACGGATCAAAACTGTTTATGGCGAAGGTGCTATGAACCGAACGAACGTGTTTAAGTGGTGTCGTGAGTTAAATTAAGGAAGAACGAATATTAATGGCGAAGAAAGTAGTGGAAGACCTTCAATTGTGACCGATGAGTTGGTGAAAAAATCGAGGAAACTGTAGGTGAAGACCACCGATTGACAGTGGATGACATATCTGCGATGTTTCCACAAATTTCCAAATCTCTGTTACACGAAACAATTTCAGATACGCTGGGGTATCGAAAATTGTACTCAAGATGGGTCCAAAAAACCACTGATAGAGCAGCACAAATTTAATTGAGTCGCTAGCGCTCGCGAGTTCCTTGAGCGATTTGAATTGGAAGGTGAGGATTTTCTGAGTTCCATTGAGACTGGTGATGAAACATGGGTGGCTCATTACACCCCTGAGGCAAAAAGACAGTTATTACAGTGGTGGTACACTGGTTCTCTATCTGCCAAAAAAATTCAAAACCTCAATTTCGGCCAAAAAAAATCATGGTAACCATGTTTTGAGACCAAAAAGGAATCATTTTGATCGATTTTTTGCCTCAGGGGGAGACGATTATTGCAGCACGATAGTGTGAGACCCTACAAAAGCTCAAAAGAGCAATTCAAAACAAACGGAAGGGAGTGTTGACGTAGGGTGTGTGTTTGTTGCACGACAACGCCCACCTGCACACTGCTTATGCCACCAAGGCGTTTTTGGACTCGTTTGGTTGCGACATTTTGAACCACCATGCATACTCCACTGACTTGGCACGTTCAGATTTTCATCTTTTCACCTTCCTGAAGACTCACATGGGTAGAAAAAAATTTCTAACTGATGAGGAGGTGAAACAACAGGTCTTGAAGTGGACGAAGGAGATGGCGGGAGAGTTCTATTAGGTAAGCATCAAAAAGCATAGAACAGGAAGGTGACTACATGGAAAAATAAGTAACATATATACCTACAATATCCTGTAATTTTGTTTAAATAATTACATTTTTAATACAAAAATTGTAGTACTCTTACTTTTGGATATGCCTCGCACCACATTGCTACCATGGTTGATTATAGAGTTACAGATGACATCAGTAGCATCAGGATATTCGCCCAACCAGCCAGCCTCACCTGCCCCTTAGGGGCCCTCTACCTGTCCAGCATGGCCCCATCCACCACATAACCACCACCGCCATGCTGCCTGTGCAAGGTAGGCCATGCCACTTGGCTACAGATTGGCTGCATTTCGCCAGGAGGGAGTTAGAGGTGGTGATAAATCAAGGCACAGCACAATCATCAAGCAGCCCCTGTGCATCACCTCTCCACATGGTGCCTAAGAAATGAAAATAATGGCGACCCTGGATTGACTATAGGGCGCCCAATGCCTACACAANCCTCTCCACATGGTGCCTAAGAAATGAAAATAATGGCGACCCTGGATTGACTATAGGGCGCCCAATGCCTACACAATATATGACAGGAACCCAATATCGTATAGTAATGACTTTTCACATATCCTGCATGGTAAAAGTATTGTTTCTGTTATCGACCTGATCCAGGAATACAGCCAAATCCCAGTTGCTCCTCCAGGGCATCTCCAAAACTGCTTTCAGAACTCATTTCAGGTTCTATGAGTTCCCATTAATCTCCACCAGTCTGCGAAACATTTCCGAGACCTCCCATAGAATTATGGATGAGGTCCTTTGGGGCCTCGATTTTTGCATGTTGTATATAGATGACACATTAGTGGCATTCCATGATGGAACAGAGCACCAACGACTTCTGGACGAGCTCTTTTCACACCTGGTTGCTTATGTACTCCTCATCAACCCAGCCAAGTGCATATTTGGTGAGTCACTGTTCACATTTATCGGGCACAGCATTTCGGTGGAAAGATCCCATCAGCTACCAAAGAAAGTAGACACCATACTTTTCTTCCCCAAACCCATGTCGGCGAAGCAGTTATGATAATTCACAGATGTGCTTAATTAATCTGTNACACCATACTTTTCTTCCCCAAACCCATGTCGGCGAAGCAGTTATGATAATTCACAGATGTGCTTAATTAATCTGTCATTTCATACCCAAGGCTGCTGAAGTCCAGGCTCCCCTACATGAGCTTCTGAGGGGCAACATCAAGGGTGTGGACATCACACCCGACTGGTGTGGACATCGGAGTGTAACAAGGCCTTTCAGGACTGCAAGAGTTGTCTTGCTTCAGCAGCCCTACTGACCCATTCTGTCCCAGAGGGCCCGCTGACCATCATGACCGATGCCTACGATTTTGCAGTCGGGTCACTACAGCAGAAGGTTCAGGGAGCCTGGCAACCATTAAACTTATTTCTCCAAGAAGCTCAACCAAGCCCTACGGAAGTACATATTTGATGCTTTCGTACAAAATTGCCAAAAAAGAACCTTTATATACAATGCTTCTAATGTACGCTGTATACAAACAAGTTTCGGTTGAATTTCGTTTTATTGGTGAATATATGTGTCAAACTTATCGAAATTATTTATAAAGCCGCCATTTTGAACATTGTTGCCCGGCCCATTTAAATCGTGAACGTTTAGATGGACTTCCGTAGAATTAATGATGTGGAAATATGGTAAATATGGTATTAGTTGTAATTATCCAGGGTAACATTTAGTGGGAATCAGTTTACTGGTCCTGGTAATATTGCATAAAACCTCCATTACTTTCATATAGAGATTTTCAAAAATGGAAAAAAAAGTATTGTAGTAGCACATTCTATGTTTGTATACTGCCAATATACAAACATAAGTTAAAATAGATTACATTGCTTCGTAGATATGCCACACAAAGATAAAATGATTTTACAGCCGCCATTCTAAAAATAAGTGCGCCATTCTTAAAAATTTTATATATTAATATGGCTACCACAGCATTACACCTTCGCCAAATTTTGTTAGAATGGGTTAATTTTTACCTAAATATGAGACAAACCACCCTTTTTTATTAAGGGGCTATCATANCCAAATTTTGTTAGAATGGGTTAATTTTTACCTAAATATGAGACAAACCACCCTTTTTTATTAAGGGGCTATCATACAAAATACGAGAGAAATGAGGCTCTCCATATACATATTTGATCGTTGTAATAGGCACTGCCAACATACAAAATTGGTAATAATTTGTTTCGTTGATAAAATATACAAGACTAAATTTTTATATATTCACCATTTTGAAAATAAGTTCCTGACCTACATCAAACATTCCAATGTATACAACCTTCTGTAGTACTATTTGTTTGCCAAATTTTGGAACAATCTGTAATTTTTTTTCGCGAGATATGACATAANTACAACCTTCTGTAGTACTATTTGTTTGCCAAATTTTGGAACAATCTGTAATTTTTTTTCGCGAGATATGACATAAAATGTTTTTTATTCTCATGTCACAATCCTACAAATTAGCGGACAAAATATGCTGCGTGTATATACAGTTGTTACTTTCATATATACGGCCATAAATTAAATATAATTTGGAAATGATTACATAGTTTCATTTCTATAGCATTCTAAGCTAAAATGGCCTTATAGCCTCCAATTTGAAAACAAATGTATGACTTGATAAAAAAAAATATTTTTTAACATCGTCTGCATCAGTACTACTTGTTTGCCAAATTCGGTAGGAATCATGAATTCTGTTACAGAGATATGACATAGCCTAATTTCTTTATTTATTCGTATGGTTCTATCTTCTAAAATGGCAGATAAAAGTAATTATTTGTTGGTAAATATGATGCTTGTNCGTATGGTTCTATCTTCTAAAATGGCAGATAAAAGTAATTATTTGTTGGTAAATATGATGCTTGTAACAGATGCTGTCAGTATACAAAATGTTGTTAAAATTTTTTTATGGTACTGCAGATAAACGAAATAATCAAAAAAAAAAATATGGCCTCCAAATAAGGTGAGATTTGATTGAATAGTTATCAAGATATAATAGAAAATATTTACTTTTCATTTAGTACTATTTTACAAAATGGCGGAACAACAAGAATTTAATGCTCACTTGATGCTTTGTCAGCATAGTTTCTAAATATCCGCCATTTTGGAAAGTAACTGCCTGATGTGTTCGAAAATTTTCAAAGTCAGGTGTCCTTACTAAGTTTTATGTGTGTACCAAGTTTGGGGAAATTCGGTTGACACGTTCAAAAATTGAAAAGGAGGGACTCACACATGCAGACACACAGTCACACATATTTATTCACCTATATATACACACAGATACACAGAATGGAAAGTGATCACGTTAGTCTCTGTCTCCTTCCGAAAGTAGGCTAAAATGACACAATACATTGAAATAGTACCAATTGCGCCAACAAACAATGTAATATTATTGAAATCACATAAGACTGCCATATCTATGTTCTTTATTACGAGTAAAGTATTTAAAGTTTAAAATTCGTAACAACAAACAGTCTGAAATATTCAGTTCCCTATCATTTACTACATGCAAACTGTTACAATGTATTACAATGTGTCAAATCTTACTCATACTTAAATTTTAATATTTTTTGAGCACTTAATAATATTAGACAATTACCTTGAACGTATACTTCATCTTGTCTCACGCGCCATCATAGATTTCAAGAAAGTCTATGTAAATCCATTTATCCGCCATCCAAATTTCCCCTCCAGAAAGTGAATTCAAAATTTTTATATTAAAATGATTATGCAAAACTCACATGTGAAAAGAGCTCACCAATTCAACATAAATGAATAATTATGTGGTGTACCAATTCATGAACTGCAGTGAAGTGTTACGTAAATTTTAAATTATTCACAACATTTTTACTACTTCACAGTGATCAGTTCGCCTGAAAAACGGGAAGGTAAACAAATAATAAGCTTTGGTATAGTTGTGTTGTAGATCTGTTCCAGGCAATGAAACTGGTTAGCACGCATATGCACAGTGGTCTGCCCTCTTTACCACTCCTCGAGGAACTTGAGTTACGGTAATAACTGCTGGCTACCCAATATTCAAAATTAATAGTATGGGATTGCAAATAAACTTGGTGACTCCCAATGGCTGTGGTGAAAAAAGTTGACTAGGGTTGCCAGAATAAAATGTATCTCTCGTTGTTTCCCTTGCACCCCTTGGGAGATCTAAATCCTTACCATGTGGGAACAGGGAGCCATCGGGGGTGATTTAGTTTTATTTTCAGTGAACTCATAAATTGGATATCTCCGATCGCTGCAGACGTTAGCAAACAGGTTGGGAGGGAAAACAAGTTTCTGCAACTTTTTGGAAGTGAAGTTTGGCAAAACGCACACACAGAATGAACTTTAAGGCATACTAGTTAAATAATATTAAACATGAATTATAATATTTAATTGTAGAAACACATTAACCGAGGTGAAGATTTTGTTGCCATATACAATTGTGTAAAATTACACAACAGTTTTTCACAATGCCTAGAGCTAGGAAGTTAATCTTCCATTACTATCGTCGATTGTTAGCCNCGAGGTGAAGATTTTGTTGCCATATACAATTGTGTAAAATTACACAACAGTTTTTCACAATGCCTAGAGCGAGGAAGTTAATCTTCCATTACTATCGTCGATTGTTAGCCTATAAATACAATCACAAAATAAAAAGGGATTGCTTTTTAGGTTTGCGATTGTAGTGTTACTTGAAACTTATTTTCTTAGCTCGAAATCTTCTAGCCAAATTAATTCCTGAACATATGAATCACTTTGTGATGAATATATTTTGACACCTGTGACCATGATAATGGAATGTGAATAGTCTCCTCCCCCCACCCCCTCAAAAAATAATGCCCATGTTCCTTACTTCAAACGTATTAAACATGTGATATCTGATAATACTGTATTGATGGATCTGGCTGAAGGTGTTTGTGATGCTCGGGTTCTGGAGACTTCTGCTTTCGTCGCCTTAGTACTTACAACCTGGGATCAATACGGTTTATTACATACTCAAGTGCAGTATAATATAAATGATCCAGTTTGATAGCCATACTCAGTTCCATTTCTTTTATATACTCTTCGTTACACGGTTACTTCACTGTGTTAATGTTTTGTAATAATAATAGTACGTATTTATGAACAAAAACATGTTTTTTAAAAATTATTTTTATTTAATAACTTTATTCATACACAAGTAATACTACTGGAAAATTAGCTCTTCACTGCAGCTAGCTTATTTCTCGTAGACGTCGGAGAGTTTGCCAGCTCCACGCAAGTTTCCGACGTTGTATCTGAACATGTTTTTCCATTTCTTCCGACGTCGTCTGATAGCACGAGGGGTCGAACGTGCAGGGATTTGCAATACAGCCGCACTTCACATCACTTCCAAAGCAATCAGTGCACCAAATATAATATTTTCGACATTATTTTGTTAATTTTGAATTCCTGAATCTGAAATAACAACAGTTATTCGTATTTTAAATGTTATTTACAATTTGGATTGACCAAGAAATAACCGAAACCTGCAGGGATGTGAAAGGACAAACAGCATCTCTGTGAAACCACATTTGATTCTGAAAAATGTGATGGATTCAGAGCGAATACCTACTGGTCATCCAGCAAATACATATAATGCATTCAGATACTACCTGCGAAGTTTTTAAAAGATTAATATCTACTAGCAACGCAGATGTACTTCCGAGAATTTGAGGTATTAGACATGCATTGTGCGTCTGTCAGGTATTGATGAGTAGCCTTTCTGTTCAGTAGCACACTCCTATGAAAAGTTAAGATATTTACAAAATATTTGTAAGGTACTTCCCCACACACCGAAAATATTTATAGTCTCACAATTCTCATACAATGATTTCAGCAGAATCCTACCCGGGATTAAGATACTTGGTATTGATAAATTATTATCACTCGTAGAGTATACAATTACTAAATAACAAAACGATACTTAACCGAGCATTCAGATGATATTAACAGGCACACATATCGTATTACCTTAATATTTAGAAACCTGCATTCAGTAAAATTTAAAAATCACCCAGAAGATATTTATGGGACAAAGCAGGTATTCGCTAGGCAATTAGAGACAGGTACTGGAAAAATACTTGCCATGCGTGTTAAGATTTTTTAACAAACATTTAAGAGGCGCCTAATTGGTGGTCGCTTAAGGTAATAATATTATTTGCACTCAGCAGTACCTACAAGTATTATAGCAATTCAGAAGACAGTTATCACATGCACTCAGCAAATAAGTTCCAGTTACTCGGCATGTGTTAACACGCACTCAGTATATACCTACTATGCACCCATGGTGTAACTACCAGTTATTTAGCAGGTGTTAACACCCACTGAGCATATACGTGTTACGGACCCATTATAAACCTACCAGGTATTATTCATCCAGGTGTTAAAACACACTCAGTATATACATGTTACGGACCCATGATATACCTACCAGGTGTTCTGCAGGTGTTAACACGCACTCAGTATATACGTGTTACGGACCCATGATATACCTACCAGGTATTATTCAGCAGGTGATGAAACACGCTCTGCATATACATGTTATGCACCCATGATATACCTACCAGGTATTCAGCAGGTGCTAAGATGCACTCAGAACATATGTTTTACGCACCCATGATATACATACCAAGTATTTAGCAGGTGTTAACACCCACTGAGCATATACGTGTTACGGACCCATATATTTGGATGGTCCATAATAAGTACCAGGTGTTAAAACACACTTAGTATATACATGTTACGGACCCATGATATACCTACCAGGTGTTCTGCAGGTGTTAACACGCACTCAGTATATACGTGTTACGGACCCATGATATACCTACCAGGTATTATTCAGCAGGTGATGAAACACGCTCTGCATATACATGTTATGCACCCATGATATATCTACCAGGTATTCAGCAGGTGCTAAGATGCACTCAGAACATATGTTTTACGCACCCATGATATACATACCAAGTATTTAGCAGGTGTTAACACCCACTGAGCATATACGTGTTACGGACCCATTATAAACCTACCAGGTATTATTCATCCAGGTGTTAAAACACACTTAGTATATACATGTTACGGACCCATGATATACCTACCAGGTGTTCTGCAGGTGTTAACACGCACTCAGTATATACGTGTTACGGACCCATGATATACCTACCAGGTATTATTCAGCAGGTGATGAAACACGCTCTGCATATACATGTTATGCACCCATGATATACCTACCAGGTATTCAGCAGGTGCTAAGATGCACTCAGAACATATGTTTTACGCACCCATGATATACATACCAAGTATTCAGCAGGTGTTAACACGCACTCAGTATATACGTGGTACACACCCATGATATACCTACCAGGTATTATTCAGCAGGTGATGAAACACGCTCTGCATATACATGTTATGCACCCATGATATACCTACCAGGTATTCAGCAGGTGCTAAGATGCACTCAGAACATATGTTTTACGCACCCATGATATACATACCAAGTATTTAGCAGGTGTTAACACGCACTCAGCATATATGTTTTACGCACCCATTATATACATAAAAGTTATTCAGCATGTGTTAAAACGCACTCCGCATATACATGTTACACACACATTATTTACCTACCGGGTATTCAGCAGGTGTTTATACACACCCAGCATATATGTGTTACGCACCTATAATATACCTCCAGATAGGTATTAACATGCATTCAGGGCATTTCTACTATGCGCACATAATATGTTTATTTGGTTTATTCACGCACTCAGCATATAGTACTAGATAGACCGGGAGCAGATACATACTGTACGCAACAGCAAGTCAGCCGCCAGGGGCGGCTGACTTGCTGTTGCGGCCGCAAGAGAAGTGTCCTGTGGGTCCGACGCAGGGTTCAGGAGACATCTGCTCCCTCTGGCAGATCAGCGTGTCCACAGTGGCCATCATACAGCCCATCTCCACACCGCAGCAGATGTCTGCTACTTAGCAGTGGCCAGTCTTGGCTGGACAACATCGCGGGCACTGCGCCAGAACACGAGCTTGGTCACAGAACCATTCTTTCTCAGACATTACGGACATTTCCGCTCTCAATCAGCTGGTGCGCAACTCTGTAGTGATATGATGGGTCGTGATCAGTGGCTGGTGCTCTTACCTTAAACACTGCTGAGGTATCAATTTTTTGTAAGTAGTAAATACATAACTAAAGTTCACTCCATGTATATTTTATATGTTCATACCTTACATATGCATGTAGTACCTAGTTTCAGGCAATCGGGACGGTTTAAAATGTTTTACCGTTTATTTCGAGTGTTTATATCTGGCAGGCTGATTTGAGTGTCTAGCAAAATCACACGTTCTTTAAAAGAAGGTCACCTTCACGGATATATTAAAAGAGACATTCAACTATATAATATAATATGGAAAATAACATCTGCATTGTTTCATTGACTCTAGTCGTTATTCTTTATTGTTGCATTTTGAATGCTAACTAAGTCTCTTTATAACTAGGCACATGACAAAAATTTATTTTTATGTGGCTTTCTTTATGTTCAGACTTAACACGTTACCGAATGTTGCCATAAAATTTATGTCTCGCCATTCGATCCATGGTGTAAATTTTATACCTACACAGTTAGCTCAAAGTCATGGTATTAGTTGAAAGGGAGACCCACTTCTATAGATTATTATATCTCTACGCAATGAGAAAAGTTTTTAGTACCTGACATCTATTACAATCTTCATACGAACACCTTCATTTTTTCTTGTATTTTATGTTTGCCAAACATTATTCTTATATGATCTGATAACACAGAACAATCACTAAGGTTACAGAAATTCCTAATTTATAAAATTTTATTGCGTTTTTATAAATTGATTATAATTAATTGAAACTAACGAAAGTTATATGCACAACTGCACTATATAAAACATTTTTTAAATATATATGAATATTTTATTAAAACAAATTAATTTTTATTGAACATATTCTAGCATGGGAAGCAAGAGCATGAAGTAGAGGGACTAGTTAGGGAGTCAGGGAGAAAACTTCTCTAGCATGAAATGCAAGAGAATGAAGTAGGGACCAGTTGGGACGTCAGGTATTTGGGAAGACTCGGAGAAAACCCTCTATAATAGAATGCAAGAGCATGAAGTAGGTTCTAGTCTGGCAATCAGGGATTTGGGAAGACTCGGAGAAAACCCTCTAGTATAGAATGCAAGAGCATGAAGTAGGNCAGTGAATTCACGAAAGCCTTTAGCATACCGAGCGCGAATGCTCTTTCTCTGTCTTTTGCGTGACTTCATCAAGTAACGTGGTCTTAGTTTCATGTTGAATGTACTAATCAAGACCATTCTACGTTTTCGAAGGGAAATCCATCTTCATTTTACAAAATTCGTAAAGATGTAAAATCCCACATGGATTAAAGTCATATTATAAAGATGAGTCGTTAATGTATGCTACACCAGAGTGAGACGAAATAATGACAAGTAAATAGGGAAATATATATAATATAAGGCCTAAAGTTATTTATTAGGGTGGAAGATGACCTGAAACGTTGAGATTGGAAATGTGTTATGCAACGATTAATGGGAAACCACTTGTTATCAAGCAACGAAAAATAGCATTCTGGCAAAATTTTGGACGCCAGATTACCATACAAAACCGTGTTACGGAGAGTAGACACCTTCATTTATTAAATGTGGGTTGGCAACTTCCATTTGCTTAGAACTTTGTTACACTGTACTTGAAGAACTTTTAAATGACCTGTAAATAACCAGTATGAAACAGCAATTTAAAGGACGTCTTGGTAGTAAACGCTTATCTCTGCCGTTTCCTGATAAAACTCATGATAGTTTCTAAATCAAATTAATGTTTGCCTGAGAGGTGCGCAGCCTGTAACACGTCGTGCTGTACTATTTAACTGCTACCCTGGATAATGTCCCTGTCCTTAGGCAACAAGATTTTTAAAATGGTGGACGGCTGAGAAGTTACTGCGGGAAAGTGCCCTGTTGCATTGGCTCCGGTTGTGGTATCAAGTGGCGTCGAGGTTGCCTGCCTGATAGGATTGCGTTGGAAGTGTACGAAGCACGCAGTTGTTGAAAAGGTGTGACGGATTGTAGTAAGGAGCAACTGACAGACGTGCATCTCACGTATGGTGAAATTATGAATTATGCAGCAGCTACGATCTTCGGTGCCCCGAAAATTTTCCAGCTTGGCATTTACCAGTTGGACGTGCATTCACTTCAGTTAATCGATGTACCACTGCATCTACGAGAATACATGTTGTACATGCACGATGGTTCACCAGCACACTCCAGTCTCACATCAAGATAGTTCATAGTTGCGCGGTACCCAGCGCGTTGGATTGGCTGAGGTAGGCTAGTGGGTTAGCCTTCGAGATTACCAAACTTGAAACCCAGTCGACTTCTACTTGTGGGGTCACTTGAAGGCACAAGTCTATCCAACTGACGTGGAGAATGTAGGGGATATCTGGCTATGTATTCTAGATGCATGCTGTACTGTACAGTCTTATCACTGATTTTCTCACCATGTGCGCCTGGTCATATGAGCATCAGATTAGTTAATTCACTTAAGAGCCAAGAAAACTGGCATAGGCGTGTGTATGTAAATAACAGAGGTGTGGAACCAATCAGAGTAACGCGGTGCGGTCGGCAGCTAGATCGGTTACTGCAGCTACAATTGCAGATTATCAACATTTAAGTGAGTTTGAACGTGGTGTTATAGTCGGCGCACGAGAGATGGGATATAGCATCTCCGAGGTAGCGATAACATTTGGATTTTCGCGTACGACCATTTCACGAGTGTACCGTGAATATCGGTAATCCGGTGAAACATCACATATTCGACATCGTTGCGGCCGGAAAATGATCGTGAAAGAACGGGACAAACGACGACTGACGAGAATCGTTAAACGTCAGAGACGTTCAACCATTTCTCATATTGGAGCAGACTGGATTTGTGGACTACCCTGCAGGATTCATGGTGTGAATTGCCTCCTGCATACCTTCAGACATTAGTGGAGTCCATGCTACGTCGTCTTTCGGCACTATTGCGTGCTCGAAGGTTATGCTTAAACCATGCAAACTCTTAATATAATCCAAAAATCATTGATACTCGGAACCGGTGTTAGTGTTTTTGTGGACTACCCCACACTACCACTATTTACTATGCGGTCNAAAAATCATTGATACTCGGAACCGGTGTTAGTGTTTTTGTGGACTACCCCACACTACCACTATTTACTATGCGGTCATTTACCTGCATTTGGACAGAAAAATCACTCAGGATGTCAGTTGGCATGTCTTGTAACACAATGACTGAAACAGCCTATCTTCCTCCCAAACAACCGTTATTCTACCGTCCAGCTTAACATGCGATTTCTGCTTTAACGGTTGGGAAACTACCAAGGCGGCCGACCCAACATCTCTATATGTAAAAGATTTAGACTGATTATCTTTCATAAATTCGAATTTATCAGCATTCCTCAAGATACGTAAAGGTTTTAAATATTTATTAGATAGTAAGCAATTTAAAAAATTTGAGAGTTCGCACGTTTCGCTAAGATAAAGATATAAATTTACGGTCATGTTGTTCATATTTGTAATAAAAATATACTTGCAGCTTATTATAATCTTATAAATATTTTATGTAGGATCCATATTTGTGTTAGTACCTAATAATAAATTTTAAATAAATATAAATTTATATAAATATACAAGGAACATGGTAATGCATAGTGGTTCTTGCTTTTACACAAATGCCTCTGGAAAAAACAATAAACTTGATTTTGTGCACTACAGAGAAATTTGATGTTCTAAGAGTTTCTGGATAGAAATAATTAGTAAATGGGTACATTCGTTTGGCTGGTTCCAAATAACGATGGAATTGGCTGAATGTCTTTGTAAAGCTCAGGTTCTGTGGACTTCTTTTTCGTCGCCTAAAAATTTATAGCCTGAGTTCAACATGGACTTTACTCAAGTGCAATGATATATAAATGAAGTCTGTTTCCAGTTTGAAGGCCACTCAGTTCTATTTCTGTTATATACTATAGGTTACATGGTTAATTTATAATGGTTAATTGTTNTATAGGTTACATGGTTAATTTATAATGGTTAATTGTTTAAGAAGAAGTATTTATGAATAAAATTATAAAATAAATATCGCCTTTTGTTAATAATTTTAATTTAATAACTGTAGTCATAAAAAAGAAAGTTTATATATACATTAGCAGACATTTTTTTTGTGCGGTGGCGTGTGATGGCAAGAGAGGTTAATCTTGTAGGAATATGTGACACGGTATCATTTCACATCGATTCTCTCTCATAAATCTGCCAATGAGGAGCAGAGTTGCCAATACTATATTTGAAATAATACTTTTTTTAAACATTAATGCCTTGATCTGAAAAAACAACATTGCTCTGATTATTTATTTTCTGCATAATTTGGATTACCAAAAGAAAACCGAAACAACACTTGATTGGGAAGAAATGTTTGAATGCCGAGAGAATACCTACTTGGTATATTGCAAATAAAAATATTGGCTTTAGATAATGACTGTGGAATTTAAAGATGATTAATAGCAACCATTAATGCTGATGTAATTAAGAGAAACTCAGGTTTTAGAAATGCAGTGTGAGTCTGATAGGCACTGATGAGATGCTTGTATGCTAAGTATCAAACTCCTAAATAAATTTATTTTATTTACAAAATATTCATCAAATTATATATAGCATTTCGTGAACATATAGTCACTCACAAGTTTCTTACCAGGTTTTTAGTAAAATACTAGCCAGAATTCAGTTGCTTGGTATTCAGCAAATACATATCAGGCATTAATTAAATTTAATAAGCTCACACATTATTTTATCTTAACGTTAAGTCAACCTGCATTCATCAAGTAGCTCCCAAAAGTTCACCAAAATTTTAAAAATCTCTCCCAGTATATATTTATGGGCAGTAAGCAGGTATCTACAAGACATTTACAAAAATGTTTATGTATTGCGAAAATATGTCCATGATATTAGGTTTACACAACAAACTTGTAAGAGACGTTAACTTGGTAGTTGCTTCAAAAAGTACTGATATAAAATCATAAATAACTAATTAATGTTGGTCACTGTAGTGTGTGCACTTATGAGGCCTTAGTTATATTCATCATTTAGCTATTTNTAAATAACTAATTAATGTTGGTCACTGTAGTGTGTGCACTTATGAGGCCTTAGTTATATTCATCATTTAGCTATTTTTTAATTTAACCACATTTTAAAATAAATATTACCATATAAGTAATAAACACTAATTGCATATTATACCGCACACGGAAATTAATGTCTAAGGCTACAATACAATAAAATAATTTACTTTTGATCCAAATTAGATGGCACTTAAAAGTGCTTATTTTACCATGAATAGTCTATAGAAATTCAGCTGATAATTAGGGGAGGAACTCGAAGATATTACAACCAGTTATCCGGCAAGTGTAAACAGACACTTTGCGTACACCTAATATGGACTCACACTTAGAAAAAAGACNACTTTGCGTACACCTAATATGGACTCACACTTAGAAAAAAGACAACCATATAATTGTTTTTATAGTGACAAAAATGTATATAGTTGCCGAAACAATGTTTTTTGTTGTTTAGAGAAAGGAAACTGATTCTGCTCGTCTAACAAAATGCACGATTGAACAAACAAAACTTATTTTTTGGCTCACAATAAATCCAAATTTCAAGAAATATTTGTTTACTTAAAGGTATACATTTATTTGACCACTCATTTGAATTAATTCGTTCAAAATTCCGGTTATAGCATTTTCTTGTAATTTTCATGACAATTACGATAGCAAAAACGTTTGATAGCGCATTTATTAAAGGATTATAATGATATAAACATCCTAATGAAACAAGTTCAATTAGAAACTATGAATAAAAAGCTGTGGAACTTGAAATATTTATTTGCGCGCATTGTCCATTATTCAAAATACATTAGTTCGAAAAATCTTCAATTTCATTAGAAGACAATTTATGAGCGGTTGCTGGAGCAAGGTGCTCGAGTAGAGACGATCTAGATTCGATTTTCGACCTGGATTCCATTTTTTTCTAACCGAAACTGAAAAATGTACGTAGAGACAAGGAAATCTTTAGTAGCACCTAGGAATCTTTGTTTGGGGCAATTATACTATTACAACAAAATATTCTGTTTCAGCAGCAATATTATTTATTGCCCGTATACAAAAACATTGTTTGGTTTAGTCAAGCAAACTGTGTTTTAATCAATAAAAAACATAATTTTTTGGAATTGGTTTTTACTCATCATCTAGTAATCTAAAATTACATTTTTATGTCATTTGTTTGTGATACATAGGTTTCTTATTGTATAGTGGTAACCATTTCAGGTGTACAATGTTTTGGTATTGTTTTAAAGAAACCTATACTTAGGATAAAATAACATCCTGTATTCGTTTTAGGAATTTGTTTTATTTTTAAACACCAGCTGTCAAAATGTTNATACTTAGGATAAAATAACATCCTGTATTCGTTTTAGGAATTTGTTTTATTTTTAAACACCAGCTGTCAAAATGTTGGTTAATTTTGTGCGCCATTGCAGATAGCTTATTTCTCATCGACATCAGAGAGTTGGCCAGCTCNTGTCAAAATGTTGGTTAATTTTGTGCGCCATTGCAGATAGCTTATTTCTCATCGACATCAGAGAGTTGGCCAGCTCCAAGCATGTTTCCGACATTGTGGTACATCAACAGGTTTTCCTCTTCTTGCGACAGTGGCTGATGGCATGAAGAGTCCAATGTGCAAGAATCTGTAACACAGAAGCACTTCACATCATTTCCGAGTCATCACTCAGTCAATGCGTCAAAAATGATCTCACCATTAAGAAACAAATATTTCAATATATTCATTTAAATTGTGGCAATTCTAAACTGAAGTATATATATATTTTTAATTGAATTCACGACTTGGTTTGATCAGTATAAAAATCCGCTGGGGTGTAAAAGGCACCCAGTTTGTCTAGTAACCGATATACTAGATTAGGGATGAAAATGTTTCACTATCCAGCGTATACGTATCATCCAGCATATATACATAATAAAATAATTTATTTGTTAAATGTGGGCTTTTAAGAACAGAATACCTAACAGTAAAGCAAATTTACTTTCGTAAATGTCAGAGAACATTTAACAGGCATATAGTGTATATTTCCTAAGCACTGATGAGTTGCATACCCGTTGAGTAGCAGACAATTTTAATTGTATTAATTTTGTATCTAAAAATGCAGCAGATACTTCCTGGCACACAGGGAATGCGTAGACATTTGAGATATGTAATTCTTACTAGGTTTTCAGCAGATACCTACCGCGAACCCAGTTACTTGGCAATCGGTAGGTAACTATCACACCTGCAGTATAAATTAACTTATGCAACCTAATATTTAGTCGATATCAGAGGCACACGTATGGTATTCAGTAAATATTTAGAACACCTGCGTTCAGCTAATGCTTACCAGGTTCTAAGTAAATATTAAAATATACCTAGCGACTATATGTGGGCATTGTTTGAGTACCCACTTAGCCATGGCAGTAATTAGGTAATACTAATGGAAAAATTATTATAATGCACGTAACTGTTACCAATAAGTCATATAATAGATGACTACCATGTAGTCAGTTGTTAATGACAGGACATGTCTGATAGTCTGATAATATTAATATGCAATGAGGAGTCTACTGGATACCTACGACGCACCCAAGATATACTTACCAGTGGTTCAATTCAGCAGGTGTTGACTCGCTCTCAGCATAAAGTACCTGACAGACAGCGAGCAAATACTTACCAGGAGTACAGCAGACGCCAGCAGCGGCACACTTGCCGTTGCCTCCACAGGGAACGTGTCCTGTGTGTCCGACGCAGGGTTCAGGAGACATCTGCTCCCTCTGGCACACCAGGGTGTCCACATTGGCCATCACACAGCCCATCTCCACACCGCAGCAGATGTCTGCTCCGTAGCAGTGGCCAGTCCTGGCTGGACCACACCGCGGGCACTGCGCCACAACACAATCTTTGTCACACAACCAGTCTTCCTAAGGCACCGCTGACATTACCGATCTCATTCTGCTGACGCGCAACTCTGTAGTTCATGGTCATGCCGAGGGATATATTTTTCATTAGTAGATTAAATACATAAAATAATTTCCCGCAGTATTTACTATATCTCTTTACCTATTATATGCATGGCCCAATGTGGTAAACTAGATAACATGTAACATATTTTTCAAATAAATCCGAGAGGCTTTTTTAGGGGAAGGCTGATTAGAGTTCCTGGCAATACAGACACTCTGTAAGAGTATACGATATCACAGAACAGTTTAATATGTCGTACAATTACGTTAAATAAAGTGAAAAAAAGGATATGCAAAATGTTAATGAATCTGGTCTATATTTATAAAAGTTGTGTTTCAAAGTTTACCTACCGCTCTTTGTAACTCAGCGTGTATAAAAATAATTATATTTTTTCATGACTTTCTTTGTGGTCAGACGTTCTAGGTTACCGAATGGCGCCAAAAATTCACGTTTCGTTAATTAATGCAAGGTGTCGTTTTTATTCCAAAACAGTCAACTTAAAGTTATGGTACGAATTGAGGGGTGACGTTATAATGAAATCCATTTTATTCCTATCACAAGGATGACTTCTGTTAGATTGAAAATTTTTATCGTCTGATATTTACAACAACAATCAATATAAGAACATGTGCAATTCATCTCGTATTTTACTTTAATAAAGCATATTATTTTACATTATGTGGTTACACAGCATGACTCCCAAGGTCTCTTATTCTCCTGATTCCAAAAATTTCAATAAACTTTATTTATTTTATGATAATTAATTAAAGATTCCAAAAGTTATATGCAGAGTTGTGTATTAGTGATTTATCCAATGTAAAACTCGGTTTTTTTCACTGCGTAATCGAATGCGTTGATAACAATTTACGATACGTCTTACGAAAATGATTTTTATCGTTTGCATTTATTATAATTATGGTTCATTACCTCTTTCATCAAATCCACTAAATAATCTATACATACGATAAAACTCAACGTCTCTCTGTCTGTTTGCCTGTTAGTGCGCTTATCACTCTAGCCAGAACCACCAATCCGAATGACATGTTTTTTTTTAATTCATAGCTATGTTTTCTGGCCAGGATTTTGTATATATTTTGTTACTTAAAGTAACATAAGGAATAAGCAATGGCGATAATAGTGAATCATTTCGGAAAAACGTTTGCTGCCAGTGCGCTCACTTGCAATACGCTGTCAAAACCGCTAAAGATGGAACAATATCATTTAGCAAGAATTGTGTGGAATGTAAAGACCTAAAAAAAAAAAGT
>NQII01010518.1:4513-62627 GCA_002778355.1 Clitarchus hookeri
AAAAAAACTGACAAGTGTGTGTGAGAAGACTGGGGTGGCGAGCGTTCACCCCTCCTCCTCGGTAGGGGAGTTCCGCCTCGCTGCACGAGGGGAGTTTCGCATCGCTGCACGAGGGGTGAGGCTGGGCGCGCCCTCGCGCACGAGACGCTGCGACATACGAAAAAAAATTGCATAACTTTTACATAACTTTTTACATAACTTTTTTACTGGCTGGCAAAATGGCGGACACTGGCTGCCAACATGGCCGCCATGCATGCCTCTTACAATACATTATTTTTNACTTATATTACACATACATTTTTTTATTTACTGGCTGGCAAAATGGCCGTCAACTTTTACTTACTGCAAACATGGTCACCGATAATTTTAAACATTTTTTATATAAGTTTTTACATAACTTATTAATTTACTGGCTTACAAAATGGCCGCCTACTTGTACTAGCTGACAAAATGGGCGACATGCATGCCTCCTACAATACATTATTTTTTTTAAAAATTTAATAATTTTTTACATAAGTTTTAATTTACTGGCTGGCAAAATGGCGGACACTGGCTGTCAACACGGCCGACATGCATGCCTCATACAATACATTATTTTTTAAAAAAAATTTAATAAAATTTTTACATAAGTTTTTTACATAAGTTTTAATTTACTGGCTGGCAAAATGGCGGACACTGGCTGCCAACATGGTGGACACTGGCGGCCAACATGGCCGCCAACTGGCTGCCAACATGGCGGACACTGGCGGCCATGACACTTTTTTTCATGACTTTTTTATGCTCTTGCATTCATCTTTGCCTCCGCAACTCCGCACCATCGAACCTGTGTTCGAAGGAACATTATCTAACTACTTATATTCTTAAGCCACTGAGTGGTCAATATATATTTTATTAAATGCAAGTGTTATTTCTGTAATATACGTTGTGTTCACTTAATTTTTGTAAGGGTTATACGTAAAGACCAAGTGCGTTAATTTTAAGTAAAGTGCATTTTTCCAATTTTCGTGCTAGGATATTTCATATGTGGCGTCTCGGCATTGGAGTTGGGTTGTCGTTCACACCTGACCTCTCCGGGCCTGCACACTTCTCCGCTAAACATGTGGCGCATTAATAGTAATTTATTTAAGTGGGAACAACTTATATTTTCATTGCCAGAGGAGCATGACACCCACACCTCAGGAGCCTTTTACACTCCTGAGCCGTAATTATTCACATGTAATACCACGTAGGCTTCGCGCCGTCTTCACTGTTTAGGAGCTCCCCGTGCCATAGCGGGGAAAACTGGTCATATGTCCCCCAGAGGAGAGTGAATCAAATAAACTATCTTGGGCCGAAATGTTCGCCAAGCGTCTTTATTTGTCCGTCTGTACCACGGCTGCATAACCTATTATTTTCTTACATGAAACTGGGTCTTTAATCGACCGTATTGTCATTAAGGGCGTTGGGATGGCCGGTAACAATCTTAGCACAGGTGTGAATATGCGTTGAGAGCTGGCGAAACACCTCTACAAGCCTAGCCATCTTGAATTATAGCTGATAATTCAATGCTGGGCCATGAGGGGAGGCCACATCTAAGGGTCGTTGACCGCAAGCCCTCTATTCTTGTGTTCTGTGAGCTGGCGCCACAGGTGAAATTATCCTCTGCCTGATAGGCTTATTACCTTAGACTTGCCCGATACACACACAAGTCGTAATTCTCCTGATGTCCGAACCCAGAAATGTGTCAAATTCCAGCATACGAAATTTAGTTAGAACTTATTACATGGTTTCGACAAAGTTGCATAAAATGCTTATAATTACTATATACCGCCATTTTCAGAATAAGTGCCTGACATGCTTAAAACTTAAAACACAGTTTACTTCGCCTTCCGCAGTAACACTTGTTGGCCAACTGTGGTGGGAATATATTTGCTTTTTCCCGAGAAATTACATAGAATCTTAAATTTTAATGGGGCTATATGTTCAAATGGTGAACGAAAGTAGTTATCTTTTGGCATACATTATTCTTGTAATAATATATTTTGAGCAAACAACATTTGGTTTAAATTGTGTAAACGGTATGGTAGGTAGATATACCAAATAAATTTAAAATATTTGTATAGCTGCTATTTTGAAAATTAATTTATAATAATTTTAAAAAGCACACTTTTACATGACCTAATAAGTGACCTGCCAAATTCGACGAGAACTGGTTGAGTAGTGCTTGTGTTATAATAACAAAAAACCTTTTTTTTTTCCATGTGATGCTTTTTAAAAAAAATGGTATACTAACAGCAATATCTATGATGCATTGCCAACAAACAAAATATGGATTAAATCGGCTGAATGGTTCCAGAGATATGACATTGCCCTAAATTTCAAAATCGCTGCCATTTTGAAAACAAGCGCCCAGTGTGATCTAAAACTGTAAAATCCCGATGTTCTTACTATGTACTAAATTTGTACCGCGTTCTGTAAAATTTTAATGACGCATTCAACATTTTAAAATGGGGAAATTGATCTTGTAAAGCGTTCTTTCCTTCGGAAATTGGTCTAAATACCACAATGTTATATTTTTATGTAAAATAAAATTTCAAATTATAATAATAACATTAAATTAAGGTTTCTTGATGTCATTCTGTTAAAAATATTAAGCTTACTTCACACTGTTGTACTAATCGTCTGTGCTAGGTAATAATGAACCCACATTAAAATAACCGGTAATAGAAAAGGTGTTACTTTGTGGGTTTCAAAGATCACAATTATATTGTTATTTCCTATTTTGTTTTCAAATTATTTGTTTAATTAATTCACATAATGAATTCACATAGTTTTCAATGTATTCACATTATTAATTCACACAAATAACCTTCTTAATTAACGTATTAAGATTTTAATGATTTAAGCGAAGTGCAGCGCATGTTTTGTTACGTCACGAGTTTGTTGTTGTACAAATTATTTAGAGGTTATTGCTGTTTTTTTTTGTTATGATTATCGCTAAGTTTGTATCGGTTATATCTGAAAATACTCAAAAACCATATTGACTCACCACTAGTATAATATACTGTAAATTTTCAATCACGCAAAATTAAAGAAACGTGTTCTCATTGGCTTTCGTCTCCAAATTGCTGATTGGAGGAGAAATGTGGCGTGGTCAGACAATAGCCAATCAGAGCGTAAATAACAAAAAAAGACATGCTAAAGTTCGAATCGGACTTTTTTTTGTAAAAAATGTAGTCACCAACGCCGAGAACAGACGCGNAAAAAAAGACATGCTAAAGTTCGAATCGGACTTTTTTTTGTAAAAAATGTAGTCACCAACGCCGAGAACAGACGCGTGTGGGCTATGAAGAAGAAAATGAGGAAATAAAGATATGTCTGCATAATTATAAGTACAATTGCTGCAAGATGTTTTTAATTTTCATACTCGATAATATAAAACGAGTGATCTTTGTCTAATTTGTTGGAGAAGAAGAACGAATAAATAAAGAAAGAGAAATAATTTTGGCCTTCTAATTATACGGAAATGTTACAAAGGTTGTAAGAAATACAGAACTATTATTAGNGAAAGAGAAATAATTTTGGCCTTCTAATTATACGGAAATGTTACAAAGGTTGTAAGAAATACAGAACTATTATTAAAGCAATAACAACGATATTCCTGAACTATGTGTCATATTTCCCTTTTACCTATTTTTTTAAAATTTCAATTACAAAANAGCAATAACAACGATATTCCTGAACTATGTGTCATATTTCCCTTTTACCTATTTTTTTAAAATTTCAATTACAAAATACGATATAGATAAGCTTGGCAGGTAAGGTAATTTTAACTTTTCACATACATTCGGATGCGATCATGTAATATAAAAATATGTCTTATCTTCCCAAATCGGGTTATGCTGAAAATAAAATTAATAGTCGAGGGTTATTAACATAAAAAGGATTTCAAGTATTGATTTGGTTATGTAAACAAAGACAGTGCAATAAGCTAGAGGTATAACAAGCTTAAAAACAAGCATGCAGACAAATATGCTCACAATTAACTNACAAAGACAGTGCAATAAGCTAGAGGTATAACAAGCTTAAAAACAAGCATGCAGACAAATATGCTCACAATTAACTCATGAAAATAATTAATCAATATAATTGACACTAATAACGAATAAAATTACATGTATCCACAATCCAACAAAGTAATTAAAGTAATGGCAACATCTCACAGTCGATAGATACAACCTTGTTTCTGAATTTGCATACAAATGCCAATTAACCATTGCAGTATAATTAAGAAAGTAATACATTTAGTGAGGTACCAATCCTCAAAGCGTGAAGAAACGCGGTTTGCATGCATTTTATCTATGCAGTAACTTTACAAACCTTTTAACATTAATAACTACTGAGATTATATATACTCTTCAAAAATCTATAACGTGATATGACTAACAATTCTGTATACTATATAATTGACGTGGACCACTCCTGAGTGGTCTGGCATGGCCACTGTCATCACGTCATAGGCCCACAGTCGCTGCACCAGTGCGGCACACGGAACACGCACGTCGTGCGTCCCAATGCGTGTCCGCATCGTTCACCGAGTGATTCAACCGAGTGCCTGTGGTGTCCCTAGAGAGATCTGTGCAATAAGGATAGGAATCAAGTCTTAGAATGTGTAGTAAATAGCCTTAGAATGTAACACCCAGGGGCAAATATACTTGAAATTTGCCCTTATGGTATTGCGAAGTAATCGCAGAATAAATGCATACCATGTGAAAGTTAAATTAGGTGTAGAATATAATGGCTTGTATATTTGAAGTGTTCTATACAATTTTCCGAGTGTAATTGTGTGTTTAATCAAGCCAATTAGTGACGTGGGAAATAATAAATCTTTCTTTCAAACTGACCGTACCGGTCGTAGAGTGCCCCAAAACTCAACAGACCTTAATTTCCCAAGTGCTCTGAATGGCACCACATAATCATGTTTTGTATTTAAATTAGTTGTTAATTAAGAACTCTTAACTCTCTACAGGAGTAAGGGAACTCACTCACAACGTTCCAGTGTCTTGTGTGGATATGTTTGAAGTTCTATGTTAATGAGGTCAGTTAATTACTTACCTCGCGGAGTGGAGCGAGCTCTCGGCAAGGACGCCGCTCGCTCGCGCCATCTCCGGCAGTCTGATTCCACGGGTCTTAGTGCTGCACGTGCATCATCCAAATATTTAAAGTGCTGCCATTTTGAAAGAAAGTAACCGCGTATGGTCGAAAACTAAAAAAGAGCCAATAAAAACTGGCAAAGGTTGGTCGTCTGTTGATGATCGTACCACGAAAGATTATACTCTGCCATCTTTGTTGTCATCGAAACCTCTGTCACACATATCCAACTTTTTTTTTGTGTTAGGTATTAAATTTCTCTCTTAATTTTTTTACATTTTTTAATTTCTATTTTTAATAATTTGAATTTAAGGTCATTGCGGTAATTTTCAAGTTCTACAACAACCAACATGGTGGTCGGTGTCATCAATAACATTTTTCTCCTGTTTTGTTTAACGAATTTTTTGTTATGGATAATAGACTTGAATTTTTTATATTTGGATGGTGGTCGGTAAGGGATGAAGGGTGATAGGTAGGGTGTCGGAGTCGTGTGGAGGGGGAAGGGTGGGCTATCGTTATATGTCCTTCAAGTTATAGAATTTTACTCGATTTTCTTACAATGTACATGGATTTAGTTATCAACGTCACTGAGGTGAAAGTCAAGGCCATTGTGCTCCAACATGGNTCAAGGTCACTGAGGTGAAAGTCAAGGCCATTGTGCTCCAACATGGTGGCCCGAGTCAGTAGTGTTATAATTTCTTAAATTTTTAGAAACATTTTTAATAATTATATTTATAATTTGTTGGAGGAAATGTAGCGTCAAAGGTGTAGTTTATAGTAAGTGTGTGGGAGTGTGAGGTAAACCTCATATGTTCCTCGTATTTTAAAAAGGGATATTGGTTTGGTGAAGGGGTAGAGGCCTGCTAGTAAAAAACAATCCTCCCCTAATCGTTACGATTGATCAAAGTGGGCCTTTGAACAGTTCGTTGTATGCAAATAGTGGGATCGGTGCTTTTTGAGAAAACGGAAAATTTTAATTCGAAAAGGGACATTCCAACATCGTGGTAATCGGCTGCAGTTCCAGTGCCTCGTGCCCTTGCCCTTGAGTCGGCATATTAATACTACAAAGTGTATGATGGAACACTTCGTCATAGATTCTAGCAACGGATTCCGATCTCTTTAATCTTAATCGATACTACTGTTGCGAATAACCAGCAATGTAATTACATTCCTTATATTATCGGCGAGTGTCATCAGACGTAGTCTACAGTACTTCAATTGCCGCGTTGCCACGTAGTCCGCGAATACAAACACGTATGTCTGATGACAACGTATATGGGCCCGACAATTCAGTCTGAGCATCATGAAGAGCAGCAGTTGTTTTAGGAAAGTGTATCCAATGTTGTGCCTTTTCCTTCAGTGCTTCCACAACTTCCCAGAACGTGTATGACACCGTAGCCTGGGTTACACCAACCTCTTCTGCAACGCCAACTTGAAAACGGGGATCTCCTGCATGCCTTAGGAACGTTGTCATTGCTGAGAGCTGCACCTCGTGTGTCTGTGGATTCAGGAAGAAAGTGTTGTGCAATAAATTCTACATTTTCCTTTTTAAACGTGTAAAATCCTTTACGTCTGTGCCTCTTAGTCTTGTATAAATGATTGATTTTACGTTGCGGAACCATCACCACGATCTCGGCCATTGCACTTATCAGCCGCACTTAGGTAAGCTGAGACACCAAATGAGGAACCTCACTAAACTGTTAGCAGTTGTTCGATACGGTGAGCAGTTGCTTTGTTTTATTTATACCAAACCAGGAGCAGTGGCTCAGCGGTGATATTGGTCGAGCTGTTTCTTGAGAGAAGGTTGTGCAAGGCTGTATTTATTTATACGAAATCGAGCAATATCTTCGTATGAATGATTATCGAGTAACTGCTTAATAATATNGCAAGGCTGTATTTATTTATACGAAATCGAGCAATATCTTCGTATGAATGATTATCGAGTAACTGCTTAATAATATTTATACCAATCTTTGTCTCAGCAGCTGAACGAAGAATGATGGCTACGAAATAACAGTCAAAAAGTATATAGATTTGTGGGAATATTCCAATGTGTAGTGAATTATATTTGGCAGTTAATTATGCTCTAACTAATACATTCGTTCATTTTACTCACATTCAAATCTTATGTGGTACTCTTCTTGTGGGCGTAACAAGACTCAATTGAAGGGACTGCTTGCGCTATAGTTAAAATGTTTAAATCGACCAGACATATGATATACCAGCAGGTTACTATTCATTTTCAAGATGTAAGATCCTGTTCACGTCCACAAAGATTTTATTCTTGGAGAGTTAATCGATTAATTTTTTTTCGTTTTTAACTAGTTTCGAAATACGAATGGCTTGATCTCACATTGTATTGTCTCCCAGTTCGTAGCCCGATGATGACGTAATACTGTTTCTCGGTAGCGAAGCTGGATGTTACAATCCAGTTGATGCGCTGGCTTACGGGCTATCCGAGGTAAGTTNATACTGTTTCTCGGTAGCGAAGCTGGATGTTACAATCCAGTTGATGCGCTGGCTTACGGGCTATCCGAGGTAAGTTTCGAGAAACCACCACCTCAAACCCATATAAATGTTTTTGCAATATTCAGCGTTCTTCAGCATGTTGGTATCTTCAACGGCGCTAATCTGAACGTGAGGCAGCATACTTCCGATAAACTGTACTTTAGTTTCACGGATTGCAAACTGTCTCCCGTATCGACGATTACATCGGTGTGCGTGTTGGCCATAAACATTTTCAATACTTGCATAGAATTGAAGTTGATGTTATTTTAGTCTTCACNTGTGCGTGTTGGCCATAAACATTTTCAATACTTGCATAGAATTGAAGTTGATGTTATTTTAGTCTTCACGAATACCAGCAGCATCGTTGGATGATGAATACCTCGAACCTGTCTCCCACTTACACAGGAACTTTGTAGTCGCCTCGTATTCCCCAACTGGCTACCCTGAATACCGATAGCATGTTCGGCGTAGGAGTCAGTTTTATGACAGTTGTTGGTTACTTACATATATCGTCTGGTTACAAATTAACATCCACACAACTGTGACATCTCATAAAAATCTACTCAGTAGTATTCAATAGTGCCGGAAGGAAAGAGACAGACATACAAGCACACATTCTATTTATAAAAAAAAGCCTGTAAAACACTTTTCAGCAATTTTTGCGTTGTACACAAGCAGCAGTACTTCGAACCTATTAATATGCAATGGGAAGTTTCATATTTCCAGCTATGAAAACCCTTAAAAATTGGGAAATAATCTCTTTTATTTGAAATTAAAAAAAAAAAATAGAAATAAAACGAAAATGATATATACCGTTTATCACTGAAATAACATATAAAACTTAAGAAATAGTAAGTGCAAATAAAATCAACCATCCTATAAGTAGGGGCTGTTTTCTCGGAACAGGAGAGCGTCAAAGTGCTACAAAGTAACTAATTCTCTACATTTCGTCATTGTTATCTTTAATCTGTCTTGAGAGTTCGCTAAATGCTCAGGTGTACAACAATAAATAGATGTGATAATTGAAACCTCTCCGTATTTTGTTACTGAAAGGGAATGTTATTTGTACTCACAGTTTCAGATACTGCTTATCTTACAGCAGTAACACACACTTCGTGTTCAATTTTTTTCAACCTTTGTAATATCCGATATTTTCGTTGGAAAGTTTTTTTTTCTTATTTAGGGGGTCGAAAACTACCATAATAACCATATAGGTCATAATCTGTACATAAACTTTTACCTCATTTCTCATATTTAATCACTTCCCACACGCGGTAACGAATGTAAAGAAACACTTTCTATAATTATTAACTATATTGTATATTGTTAAATATGTCACTTTGATTTAAAATAATTATTTTTTCCTTTTTTATGATCTTGTTTACTCAACCCGTCTTCTTAAATAAATAACTGTAGACGTATTACCCTAATAGAAGGGGAAGATTTTTTTTTCACTAAGTAAATCATGAATTTTTGTAATTTTGTTTATGCTAATATAAATGTTGAGTTTGCATTATATTATGTTCACAAGTTGGGATCAATAATAATAAACTAAAATAATTTAAAAAAAAAAATAACAAATCTTAGAAAAATTACACCTCAAAGTGTAATAATTCATTATTTTGCACGACTGTTAAGTTTTTGCCAGAAATATTGTCGTGGAAGGGAGACATTTTTGTTAACTGTGTCAGCAGCTGTTCTTCTGCAGTTCATATTCTAAACGCAATTATTGTACATTTGTCATTTTCCGTTAGTTTAGAACATACCAGTAGTTTCTACAGCTTTGCCTCAACATCATAATTGCCAAAATGTAATATCAGCTGCAAATATACACTTGGAATTCGCGATTCACGACATGAAAGTTTGCCTGTAATCGTGTAGGAGAAAATGCACACAAGACTGCTGTCTCGTTCTCGCCTGCACAAAGTCCAGCTTGCCCGCTTACTTATATAAGAGCTAGCATCGCAGCACGCTGACATCTTGCAGCAGAACTTCGAGTCTTTCGCTTGTGTGTGGCTGTTGTTTTAGAACAGCATTTTCCGCACGAGGTAAGTGAGACACTTGTAGAAACCCTTATATGCTAATATGTTTTCTTTGATCTCATTAATCCTTCCAGGTTTGTAGATATCGCGAGCTAATAGGTGGTTATAAAGGTGAAACTATCTCGCAATTTTAAGGAGGGTGGGGGGCACAAACTTCTAGCGCTTATTATTCTTATATTTTAGACACGTCCTGTGTGGTTGTTCCGATTGTGAAAGGGAAGAAATCTTGGTCCAAGCTATATAAAAACCGCGCGAAGGCCTTTCAAAGTAGAAGCAGGCAGTACTGAAACGAATGTGGCTTGAGTGTTTGTGTATATATGTTTATATACATATATATAGAGAGACAGAGGGAGTGAGAGCTGTGTATTCAAACCAGCTGCCAAAGTTTATAAGTTGTACTATTTATGTGCCTCCAATGAAAGTGCATTGCTTCCGAAGGATATTAATAAGTAAATTTGGGCTCGTATAAACGTGAAATCAAAATTAAGTAATATTACTTAATAATAATACATATAGTAAACTACCAAACATAACAGTGTTGCTTAGATTGCGGGATGCATTCATACGTGTTTTAGAAATTATGACTTGCTAACAGAGATACCAACCTGCTTACTTTAAACAGTTTGTTCCTTGTTTTGCAAATTTGTTTACTAGAAATGAATAGAAGCAGCGTCTCCTGTTTAATGCCCGAACTTTCTATCTACCCGGAAAAGAGGAGAAAGAACGCATGTAGATTGTCGGTACTAAATTGTCTCAGTTGTCAGCAATACTGACAATCCGCCTGAATAAAAAGGCTTGAATGAAATTTATTTACTTCCTATTTAATGCGTGGTTCTTAGAACATAATGCCAGAAAACTATTCCGCAATTTCTGCTACGTTATAGGATTTTGTTGCAAACAGAAAATATAGAAGTGGACATTTCTTCTGGGTGTCGATGAATAGATTAGACGTTAAATGTCCTTCTTTCGTTTGTGTTTATGCAAGTTTGTGCGTGATTGTGTCGTATGTGCGTTCTTAATCCCGATTACAAACAAATATTACTTTAATGAGTTCAGGAAAACTTCAACGTTTTTTGTCCTTAGAGTAAGCTGATAAGNATAAGCACTTGGAGTTTAATGCTTGTCTAAATGATGCGATTTATAATCACTTCGAAAATCTGTATTATGTCATAGTAACTATCCAAGTAAGTTTAATTTAAGGACTGAAAATATTATTAAATAAATATTAAACACCTAAACCTCAAACAAGTTTGCAATGAAGTCAAACAATAGAACTGTTCTTTAGTAAACGTGAGTGAACTCAGTTTGTGGGAAATTTACATTTATCCGCTCAAAGAAACCAGTTTTGACCAAAAACGTTTTGCACGTACATCATCACTAATATAATGTATACATTATTAACCAATAATAAATTAAGATTTATTTGCAACAATATCTATATAATTTATTTATTTATCAAGTTATATGTTAATAACATAAATATTAGTAAATAANATTTATTTGCAACAATATCTATATAATTTATTTATTTATCAAGTTATATGTTAATAACATAAATATTAGTAAATAATTCAAGCAAATTATACAGTTTTAATAATTATTACATCTGACTATTTCGTTGTAATATTAACGCATCTAGAGACCTGTTTCTCTTTATTATGAAAAGTAAATTAGAATTTGAAACTCAATTGACAGTGTATGTTAAGAATGAAGTTCATTGCAGTTAAGTTTGTTTTTCAAGAAACTTCAAATATAATATTACTTAAAGGTGTGAACTAACGTAAAATAATGACGGAACATTGCTCAACCTTGAGTTTGCAACTGTAGAAAGTAAGATTAAACATAATATTCGGCGTTTTATTTTGGTAAATGTCGTAACAGATAATTTAAATCGTTACCAAAGACAAGCTGAAAGACTTAAAATAATTCGTATGATTGCTAATCGTTGCTCTGGGTGACACAATGACTTTTTAGTTAAGAATAACTTGATAGACAATGTCATATAATTGGCATATTATTTTAGGTTAAACCTTTGTTGTTACAGACATCCTAATGATGATCAAACATGTATAGCTACGGGATCGGATGTTCTAATTATTTGTGGAATATAAGGAATAAAAAGTTACTTGTAACCGTAGATAAACATCAGTGTCATAATACTTATTGATGAAATGGCAATACAAAATCAATAAAAAATTCTTCCTATGCTGCGATACACATGTACATCACACACAATTCTTATTGCTCAGTGCAGTCGAAAAAATAAAGTTAATATCACCAACACATTTCATACAAATTGCCTGTGAGGAAAGGCGTCGAGGGTTTTTTCTTAGAAACGGAGAAAGTCAAAGTGTTACAAGAAATTATGGTGATGAATAATATGTATTAAAAATTCACTAAATACTCAGATAAATATATTTAGAGAAATGTTATTACTGTAACAGCTGCATATATTGTTACTTATGGCGAATAGTATTAGCAGTTATAGTTTCAGAGTTTGCTTATAATATTTTAGAAACCCTTTCAAAGTTCACTTCCTTTAACAACTAGTTGTTTCTTACGTTTTTTGTAAAAAGCTTTTTACTTTGTGATTTTCGGTCATAAGCAGTATATAAATATATATATCATAAATATTACCGATGATTGCAGCTCTAAAAATATTTATGCATTCAGCAAGGGTATGCATTCGTAGAATTCAAGTATAATTTATATCATTCCTTCTACGTAGATCGCTTTTCTTGTCAGTCAGTGTGTTTTTGTATTCCGCCACACAAATCAAAACCTATTATTGCGAAAATATTTGTGAGTCTCTGCTAAGTGGACTGACGCTAGACGATTTGCAAAAATCGTATTTGCGTAGTGTGAGTTGTCACAAGTGTCGAACCAAAGGGACGTTTTCATATGTTTGTGCATTGTGGAAATTTTACAAAGCGTATGAAGAACCTAGACTGTCCAGACAAAGCAAAATGCTGAATACTAGAGACTGTCCAAACAAAATTGACTGTTCGAATATTGTGGATTTGCACAAACACTGTGATCTCATAAATACTGTGGATCGCATGAACATTATAGGTGGTCCTAAAACTATATAGTGCNACACTGTGATCTCATAAATACTGTGGATCGCATGAACATTATAGGTGGTCCTAAAACTATATAGTGCCTTGAAGTATGGAAATATCCTGAAAATTGTAAGACTGTAGAATACACGGATACAATGGAACGTTTTAAAGTTTATAAAGAGACTGTTTCAACACATATTGTCTTTAAATTGCAACCATATGGAAGACTTGAAAAATCGTGTATTTTATTTGTATAACATATTATATTAAAATAAATTGCAAATATATTTTTCTCGAAGCGATTTACACGTGAAAATACTTTACATCAATAACGCAGTCCAACATAATAATAAAATATATAATAAAAAAAATTAGCTATATGGGTGTGTAAACAATCTACCTCACTTTAACACGCACGGACTAATAACATTTATTTTTCTTTCATTCGTTATTTATATTTTACCTGTTGATTTGGTTTACGAAAGTTCTACACAGCAGCGCTAGTTACATAGCTAACTACGTTATCGCGCAGAAATATTGGCTTGAAAACACTTCAATAACGAATGATATTCGTGTATTACAACTCTGAATATTTCATTGCAGCAAACTAATATCATATGACTGGAGGTCATTATGTCACGAACAAGGCGTTGTCATGCATTAAAGATGCCGTCGTAAGGAATTCCTTCAAACGGATGAGTTAACGAGAGGTTTCATGGTAGGTTTCCGTACTGCTGGTTGGCCCTTGCTCTGTATTGTGTAAGAAGGGCACGTGATATAACAACCGTCTGATACATTTAGCGACAGTGTTCCCAGGAAGAAAATGTGTATCGTCGTAGTGGGACCAGAGCTCGGAGGGAGACTGACGTCAGAGCACACAGATTGTTGTATAAGGCGAATGTCTAATATCACGGTAATATAAATACATTTTATAATAAAAACCTGCTTCAGAATCCAAATCCCACATAATGTGTTATAAACTACCTCCTTTCACTCAGGTACTTATTGATGAGCATCATATTTTCTAGTTAAGTGAAACATAACAAAACATAAATCAGGTGTGTCAAACTTCACATTAATAAATATTTTTTTATATTAAAATACATTAAAATAATTTTTCAGAAATATAAATATTCTTAAAACGGCAAGTTATTAATTCGATAAACTTTTAGGGTATTACAAAAAAAAACNTTTTTCAGAAATATAAATATTCTTAAAACGGCAAGTTATTAATTCGATAAACTTTTAGGGTATTACAAAAAAAAACATTTTATTTATACTGCAGTAATTTCTTTACCTTCTACAAAAAATTTATAATTTGAATAGTTTGAATACTGATGTTTTCTTTATCAGCCTAATGCTTATCAACTAAACGTTCTGCCAATATGACAGATTATTATATTACTAATTATTATTAAATAAACGTTAAAAAAATTAATTTTTCGAATCCCTCTATTGTTCTCTCTATATAACTGCATTATTTTATCTTATAAATACGAATACGCGTTTAAAATTATAAATATTACTAGTTTTAGTATTATTAAGCGAATTAACTTGATGTTATATTTTCAGCACCAGTATTTCTAAATAGTATTGTTTTGAGTGATATTTGTGACGTTCAACAATTTTCAACAACACTGAGGTGATGCCACGGTGGTGAATGAACATCCCTCTCTTATGTAAATGGAACTCTATAATAAATGAGTTAATTAAATACCCTACTGTTGGATTTTTTGTAGAAAATGTTAGTAGATCTAACAATTAATATGAAATAAGTACTACATATAATATTGGTTAAGTAATTTAGAATACATTTGAGGCAAATAAAAGATTTTTCATATATCTGTCATATCCTTCTAAAATATTCCGAAAGAATATTTCATATATATAAAGTTATGTTAAAGAAATGAAATATCTCCAAAATCACACAACTGTAAAATTGTTTTTTAATATTTGTAAAAGAACTAAAATTTTATTTTTTGGATGATTGTTTAAAATAATCGTTTAAACGAATGTAATTTTAAAAACTACGTATTTTGAATGAAAAATTTAATTAATTACTATTCAAACAATTGGGTTTATGTAAATATATTAATATATAATAATTGCTTAACTTAGTTAACATGTCCTATTATTATAGATATACTATCATGAGGTAGAAGTGTTCCAATCTTTATTTATGTATGTTTCATCGGGTAATAAAGCAAGAATACATTTTATTTCATTTACTATATATTAGTATTTCTATATAAATAAACAGTAATTTCAAGTATACCAATATTAATGCAAAAGTTTCAAAAAACCCACTTAATTAAAATTATTACACATATGTATATTTAACTGAAAATAAGAATAATGTAGATGCTTTACATCGAAATTCAATTTAACTCAATAGTTTAAAAAAAAAAAAATTGACANTATTTAACTGAAAATAAGAATAATGTAGATGCTTTACATCGAAATTCAATTTAACTCAATAGTTTAAAAAAAAAAATTGAGAATGAAATAATAGATAAAATGAATCGGTTTAATAAAATATTTCATTTTCCTCGAAAATCTGTGCGACATTCATTTTAAAGAAAGTCTGCTCAAATAAACAGGTAAATGCAATGTGTGTTAAATGACGTTCAAGCGGAAGGAATATTCAAGATAACTTGATAGTAATATGTAGAGAAATTGCCGTGATATAATATAATTTTATAGCAGTAATGTTTTGCTCGCAGTATTTCTCAAAATGGTGGAAGACTGAAACTTTCACGTAATTATTTTTAACCTGCATAGAAGCTATGTTGGCACATAATAATGTCGCAAAAGGTATATCACATAAAACCAACGGGATGACATCTGCAATTTAAATAAAGTTACTTTTTGTAGAAGTGTCAGTTGGCCCTCTATTCCACTGTTTGCGTGCAGATGTGTAGGAAATAGTTTGACAGTTAATAGATATATGATTCTGAGGTTCATGATAGTGTTTAAGTTTCAGGTGACATATTTAGGCATGGCACACTAAAGAAGTTACTAATTGTTATATTTAACCATATTATATATACAGCCAGTACGATAAGTTGGATTCAAATATTATAGCACCATAGATATCATATGTAATACAAAGTGTAACGAGTCAACCATTCTCAGCTAAGAAACTCATTCACTCTAAATAACATAATTCGTGCGGTTAAGAGTAGTTTTGCTATGCTTATTTGTGAATTAAGTTTTGTTAGTTTGAGGAATATGATATTCCAGGCAGCGCTATGTGCAAATGTCGGATACAATATACGAATAACTTATTTTAATTGCGAGCAATTTATGACCGCCCCACGAAGTTTGGTTGAAATAAGTTTATGTGCTCAGTAGATACAGATAATCTATCTAAAATAGTTATAATGATGTTTTGTTAAAATTGCGTCTGGTGTGCTGAAATAATTTATCGATAGAGTGGCCGATCACAGCAGTTTAAGTGTTGAGTACTTGCTGAAACATAAGTGCTTGGTTTTTCAAGACATGTTACCATATATAGTGCCTGAAAAACGAGGTCATTAATTAAAATACTAAACATATTTACTACAGGCAAGGCTAAGATACGAAGATTGGTTGAAATCTGTGAAAGTGTTTTGTAGATAAATATTACTAAAATATTTTCGCTACCATAGTTTAAGATTAGCGTGGGTTATCGTAGTAAAACTTGTATTCTACATTTTGTGGAATTGTTTGTGCGGTTTAAAAAATATGACATATAGCTTTTAATTTGTAGGCAATACCATCTCCGAACATTGAGGATGAATATGAACACAATACTCTATATTGGAGACTAACAGTGTGGACTGAACATTTTTTGTTAAATTCCAGCGTAGAGTTCCTGAGTTATAACATGTTAAGCACTACCATTTTGAAAACGAGCTTCCAGAATGCAAGAAAATTATAAATGTTGGACGTCCTTGTTAAGTAATATGTCACTAGAATTATGAAAATAATAATACGAATTAAAAGTTTTTAGGTGACACAGAATCCCACACAGAGACACGCATACACATAGGACAGTGATCTCGTAAGCACAGCTTACCTTCAGAAAGTATGGTAGCAATCGCATAAGGAATAATTTAATCCATTTTAATCACTGAACATCGTACAGCATGAGCTCGAGATTCACCAAAATTGGGGCTGGGTTCACTAAGAGGTAAATATACGACATACCTGCAAGTCTCATCTCGTCCATGTGTCGACATGAAGGCAGACTCGCATGCAGCATTATGAAGCGTGTTCAAATGAATCCCGTTAGATGCGCAACATGTGACATATTGATTTCTAGTTTTCTAACGCGGATACTGAATTGTAGCTCTATGTGTGACGCATGTGCAATGATCTTCAAGTTTCCACGGGCTTCATAACTAAATGCGCGCAGTTAAAACTGTGTTTCACGATGGAAGTTTCCTTGGAAGACTTTATGGAAGCTGCATAGCCGCTCTTATGGATTGTTTAATAGAAGAATTAACCAACTGCTGGCCATTTACATAAAGGTTGTGTTAATTAATCGCGTATAATTTTCCAAATAAGGTTCTATACATAATAGGAAGCTTAGCCAACCATGGAGTGGGCGGTGATAGGGTGCTCTTAGTGAAGACAATTTTCATATAAAGTATTTCCTTTTGAGAAAATTGTAATGCCATTAAAATCTGTGAAGTCAGAAGCAAAAAGTATGAAAGTGTAGTTTATTCATAACACACCAAAGTATTTTCAATTCTATAAATATCCGTTTTTAACACGAACTCTTTCAGTTATCACAAAAAATGGGCACTCCGTGCATTAACGGATATAACATAAGTTGTAAGTGAAATCCATCCTAGTATCGAGTTTTTTATTTCATCTTATACTCTCTGATTATGTTGTAACCATTAGTGAAGGAGTGGAATTTTTGAGATAGTTGTAACAGTTTGTGTTAAATGTGGATATCCTAAGCTATAAAAAAATTTTTATGAATAAACCATATTTTCATGTTTATTTTTATTTTTATTTAAATTCATTCATATTTAATGACCTTATAATGTTCTCAAAATTAAATAAACTATATGACAGCTGTCTTCACTAAGTGTGCCCTATCACCACCCACTATCTGGTTGGCCAAACTTTATACCATGTAGAGAATATTCTACTTGTATCGTAAGACAGGTTACTCAACAAAATATTGCAACCATACATGCTTGCATGCAGATCCGGATAGCAGTTATTGTAAAATTTTCCACTAGAAAATTGTATCATGTCACATGGTTTATTAAATATATAGTAATTTGCTACCACTGGATATTTTACTCTCAGCAACAGTATCCGTGTCATTCAGAGTAGAAGAATTTACTGCAACTGTAAATCTACATCCATTATATATTATTTACATGCTCTCTGGCGTATTGGAAGTAGCCAACTTCTGTCTAGGCACCACGCCATATGAACTCGCATTCCAGATATCTACGGTTCAAGTCCTGGTTAGGCTGATTTTATTTCTGATATCAAGGGTTGTCCAAAACCACTGTAGACGATCTCTGGTTCCTCAATAAAGGCATTGACTGCTGTTTGGTGTTACATTAAAACGCGATCATTGTACCTAGGTCCAGCTACAACTATGTCAAGGCTTAGTTGCACACTTGGTGGCAACAATCGCCGGAGCTCTGCACGCGTACACAGTGGAAAAGTAGTTACATTATTTAGAGTTCACATAAACGTCACGGATTACAATTTGTAACAGTCAGTGAGTATATATAACAGTGAGTGTCTCCTCTATCTCTCTCTATATATATTTATGTATAATCTAAACATTGGTATAATAGGAAATTTTATCACTAAAAAACATTTACTCCAAAATTATTAAGAAATATATATGAAATGCAATAGGCTAATATAACATTTCTAGTTTATCCTAATACTTAACGTATTCACTAAGAGATCAGGATATCGGTACCGACTAAGTCTGTACTCGTGTGGTTTTCTGTAACTTTACATCATGAATTTCCTGTAAAGTTTGCGATTTTAAACCCATTACTATCTTATTGCAAAAAAAAATATCTATTAAGAAAACTGAAACGTGTACACCAATATGAAGTCAATTTAAATAAGCTCAGTTATGTCGTAATATTACATTATAAGGTTCATCAGATAAAATAAGGAAGCAGAATTAGCTTAGCATACATCATATAAATATGTGTGTACTGTTGGAAAGTGTGTGACTGAGCTAATTATTGTGAGAGAATGTACTTGTTGACAGGAGAGAATCTGCCATGGCCGCCAGTAGCATATCCATGCTGGCCTTGCTGCTGCTGATGTCCGCTGTAACACCAGGACTCAGTACAGAGGGCGAAGGCTCGGTAAGCACGCCACATATCTACAACGCCTGTAGCTTGGTCATGAATCTGCGGATCCCGAGCCTTTCTATGAAACGATAACAAGGAAGGGGACTTGAGAAACTAGTGATCAGGAATATCTTCTAATAATGTGAGAATTCCACTTTACCGCTGGTTCTGCGGCTCCTAACATTATGATACACTGAGGCATAAACATCAGTAAAGGTGACGTATCAATAGCTTCGACGTTATACAGCTGTGACGCTCTTGATACACGGAAAGAATCTTTATTTGTTAAAGTTAAAATTTCAACTTGCCTGTGAATAGGTCAAGTTGATTCTGATTATGATTCCATGCGTACAACTTGGCAGCTAATAGTACCGTAACTAGTTTGTTATCCAGGATTAATCAGAAACGAAGCATTCTTAATTTTGTGGTACATGTGCTGCTACTGAAACTAGCTGCATTCACATATGCAGTGCGGAGTGTACTCACTCAGTAAAGTCCACATACGCACACTCTGCTGAATAACTCACGCACTGTCATTTTGGCTCTGCTGCGTTACTCTTTACAACGCCAAAACTCTGGCAATAACTTTATTTCAGTAAGTACTGCATATATTATTGCAACTGAACACCTGCGTTATTACGATAGATTCGTGAGTCTTGAAAATCGTTGCATACAAAGGAGTAGTAGGGAATACAATTGCCCTGTAAAGGACTCTGTGTTACAACAATCTATTATCTTCCACACAGTTATACTAGGTCTGATACCCCTGACCCTTGGAGAGTCTCTAGCTCAGTAAGAAATTCCCACATTGTAACCTTAATGCCTCATTCTCGACTGTAACTGACCTCCCGTGGGGCAGTCGGTTGGTGCACCACCGGTCTGGGGTGCAGGTGGTTATGGGTTCGATTCCTAGGTAAGACGTGGATGTCAGTTTAATTGAGGTAATTTGCTACTTTCTAAGCTATCTCCTGATAAGCGTTCAGGTACAACACCGTGTGACGGTAATTAGCATTTTACAATACATTTCTCTGGTACGTTATATCTGCCGCATCAATAAGTTATCACATACACCACTTCAGTATTACTCTTCGCATTTATGATGCATTGATAAAAACAATTTGCCGCAGGTTTTGCTGTTGTCTATACACATGACATTTACTTTATGATTATGAAGTATATCCAAAAATGGCATTAAAATTTTCCTTTTTATTGATGCAAAGAGTATTTGTGCGCTGTTTTTTAATTGAGATACACTGCATATTATAATTTAGAGAAGAGTTTCACAGACCAATCAACCGAGAAAAAACACAATATTTAAATGAAGAAACGAATTGGGTTGACGGCTATATAATCCTTTCACAACTTGGCGGTGCAAGTAGACTGGCGCCACCAGTATGTTTCTAGCTAGGGTAGTAAGCATGAGTTGGTATTTAAACATACTTGTGCTCTGATTACAGCAGGATCATACGTCGACTGCCCTCATCATCGCCATGAGAGAAGTCAGCCGCGCCCTGGAATGCTTCGGCGACGCAGTGCAAGAAGGTCTACGCCAGCAGAGACAGAGCAGTGACGCCTTGACAGACCTGCACACGCTCACAGCTACAGTGAGTGTATAACCAACAAACGTAGATGCTGCTAATAGAGAAAGAGAAGGAGAGTGTGTAAGAGTAGTGTCCACAGGATCATTCTCAAATACGTGCAACTACAAACAATTGCTCTCTTATGTAGTTACAAGCTACAGTAAACTAAATACATGTATATTATGAACTTTAGAAATAATTCTCACGTTTGGCTGTGAACTTGCAAACATTTACTGTAGTGTCGTCTACTGAAAGTTTTTCTGCTTTATAAGTATGCAATTTTGAGTTTTAAATTGCTGAATTTAATGATTTCATCTCTTTGAGACCTATAAATAATTGACCTTCCTTATTTGATTCAAGACTTTTAATTAAGAAAATTCTTAGATTTAAAACGTATGCCCTTTGTTGAAGTCGGTTCATAAATGAGATGGTAGTCAAACCTAATAATTATAATGTACCATGCTGCCTTTATATATTACCTGACTAATGTTACTTTTCAATTGATGCTATCATTTATCTATTCTGATACCAGTTTCTCTTGTCCACCAGTTAATATAAATGTAATTCAAGTATGAAAATACTGTGAAATTATATATCTTAATGTAACCTTTTTTATGTGACAGGTTTTGCGAGTCGAAGAACGAATAAATCAGCAAGGTGCAATGATAGAATCCCTGAAGGAAAAAAATGAAGACATAACAAAAGTAGGATTATGCTATTTTTATTTACTTAAAACTAAGAATTTACTGATTCTACTAAAGACCCTAATTTCCTCTGCATGGACGCAAATAATTTTTAATGAATTTCTTGAAAGTTTAGATGGTAAGTATGCCTTAACGTCTCATTGACAGCAATGCCTTTAGAAATCTAATGCAACAGAAGTGAGACATCTACATATACATACGTACCTTACCTAGTACTAGAACCCAGAAAACCTCGTCCCATAATCTAGCGTGCAATCAACTGTATTACGGAGGTAGTATACGGACCATCAACTATACGTAATAAGTATAAATATATAGATTATAATGTTTAATAAATTGACATATTTGCATGGCCATCATTTTTTAATCTGAGCCATTAAAAATATATATGTTTACATGGCCTACTGTAGCGCTACTTTTGCAAAGATTTTGGTGGAAATTGGGTGGTTGGTTCCTGAGATATGACATAATAACCTCATTTTATTATTTATTGCTCTCGTACAACATTTTCTAAACAAGATGCTCTGTTTGAGAAGCTTATAATAAATTATGTCAGCATATAAAATTGATTTAATATAGTTTACATAGCTTTGTTAATATAAAAACTTAGCTAAAATAGTTATGTAGTAGCCATTTTGATAATGGCTGTCCGGCCCACTTAAAATAAATAAATAAGTATGGCCTATGATAGTACAACTTCTTCGCCAAATTTGATAGCAATGGCTTGGCTTTTTTCCTATATATGACGCAAAAATGTGTTTTAAATGCAGGGTTATATTGCAAAATGGGATATAACTTAAGCTCTGTAAATTATTATTTGTTGGTAGTAATATATGTTGCCAGCATACAAAGTTTAGTAAATAATTAGTTTATCAGTTTCGTAGCAATAATATTTATATTGCTGCGGTTTTGAAAATAGGATTCTGACCGACTATAAACATATTAACTTATATGGCATGCTGTGGTACCACTTGTTTGCCAAACGAAGTACTTTCTACTGTATTTCTCTGAACATTTGACAAATTCACTTTTTAATGTGTCTTTATTATACAGAATGGCTGACTGTAGTCTTCGTGTAGACATATTATATAATTGTATTCTGTAAGCATACAATATTAAGTTGAGGTTGATAATATGGTTTCGACGATTTAACACATTAAGATAAAATAGCCGTATGGTTGCATTTTCGAAAAAAGTGCCTTATCGATTTATGTTACATACGGTTACATGGTATACCATAATATTATTTACGTGCCAAATGTTACGAGAATCGGTATAGGATTTCTGGAAATAAATAGTAAATGCTATATTTATTCTTGTAGTGCTTTCTTCCAAATTCTCTGATCAACAACAATATCCGCTTAAAAATTTAATGGCTGCATATTTCACTATAAACACATGCAATTTGGGAATATCTTTTGAACGTTTCCCGAAGAATGACTTAGCTCCTTAAATTTTAAATGGTCCGCCATTTTCAAAGTTTGAGTTTTGCGTGATGGATGACCATAAAAGTCGGATGTCCTCACTAAGTATTACAAATGCACCGAGTTTAGTGAAATTCTTTTTACGCGTTCAAATGATTTAGGGACACACACACCGATGCACACACCAATGTACACACCCATACAAACCATTGTACACACCAACGTACACACCAATACACGCACACATTCACAGACAGGAAAGTGATCTTATAATCCTTTTTTCCTTCGGAAATTTTGGATATAAATAGAAAATTATTCGGCACAAAAAGAAAAATAATCTATAATATTATTTTTATATTTTAATTAAAATATTTTGGTGCATTTGCTAAAGCTAGAAAACGAGATGGCCAATAAAAATTGTTTTGCTTTCATGAACTAGATAGGTATTTTAGCACAATTAATTCAATGTATGTACTACTTCTTTCTCTTTTTTATGTTTTAGGCCTATGTTTCTAATATTCACGTCAAATATAAGGAAATATAAAATTAGGTGTATTTCCAAAATTTATAGAGAGTAAAACTTTAAAAATGGACATTAATTCTTGTTCTTTAAATACAGTGACAGATACCTAAGAAATCACAGACATATAATGTACATAAAGAACAGAACAAAACGGTAGTTTACTGTGGAAAAGAACCCGGGTTGTGTTAGGAGGGAACTGACGTACCCTTAATGACCGTAAATCTTTCATCAGCTATTAGGTTAAAGCATATTTCCCAGGAATTATAAACAAACGTTGTGCTATAATGGTGTGATACAACAGCCCCCACAGAATGACATTTAACACCTGCCTCGATCAGGTGCACAGAGGTGATAGGTCTAATTTTATTAGAAATATTAAAACAGCGTGTGTGTGTGTGTGGATGGAGAAGGGGGTGTTATTCAACTCGTTATTACGACTGGCCACTCCACCTGTAGCAGATATGAGAGTGGTGAAAATATGAAGTAAGGTATTGTGATATACGTATTTGGTCCCACTGTAGCACTATTATTTATGATTATTATCGTCCACCATTTTTGGTCATACATGAGGCTGACAGCGTGCTAGAAGTGGCAGATCAAATTCCAGTTTCTCCTTTCTGCGGCTTATATTGCAATAAAGGTGAGAAGCACGAATTGTTGGGCAGTATCGCTTGGATACAGGGCTATTTTGTTCACAACGTTGGGTTGTTCTGCACCACTCTGGGCAAACAGTGCAGCTGCGGGTTTTCGGATGTTTACACTGGCTACAACGAAATGTGCACTTCAGTTGCAAAACTGTAGATGTGATAAATTGAATCAATCTAAATCAGTGCTTTGTAAAATAATTTTAAGTGTCATTATAGTTGAAGTTGCACATTTATGGATTATCAGTATTTAAATATAGTAAACGATATTGAAACTCTGAGAAACAAGGCGGTGACTGCAGTTACAATTAATACCACACGGCATGGTGACGTTGTCAAACTGTGCGGCAGCTCAAGTAGCAAAATGTGTAGATGTCGTGCTGAAGTTCGCAGGTTCGAATCTCTCTGATGACTTGTTTTTTTATTAAATAAATTAAAGTCTTTTTTATCAAAAAATATAGACTTTTAAATAAGTTTTGTGTTTGGCGGTGAAACATTCTCAATATCAGCAGTAAAATGAGCCAGGTGTTTCAAGTGGTATTTATTCTATAAGTCTTGAAGGAGAAGTAGATTGTCCACTGGAGCACTGCAACTGACTTTACTGTAAACTACTCAGACTTTATTGTAAATAATCACAGTCGCTACCACAATTGACATAAAAGTACATTTGTTTCGTATAAAAGAAGGATGCATCAATTTACTAACAATAAAAAATATTTTTCTCATATTTAACTATTAAAAGGATTTTTAAATTTTTAATGAAAGTCAATTATTAATTAGAACTTGAAGAACTTTTTAATTCTCTATCAAGAAGTAATTTATAACTACATTTTGCAAAAAAAAATATAAAAAAAACCTTTTAGGAGGACGTCAATTATAATATTTGAGGGGTTTATTACAAATGTCCAACAAAGCAGTTTTTACTAGCTGTTCACGGAACACGAAAACATGCATAGCTTCGTTACACTATGCTTGCAAATTCTTATTATTTTATTACCTTCTCATTTAACATTAAGAATTATATCACTAGCGTGATTTTGGTTTAAGCTTTTGATTTTTCGCTGTGGTGGGAGAAATTTTTTGGCTATTCGGGCTTGTGCCAGAATTCTACGAAATATAAGAGTAGTCAAAAATATATTCTTGTAAGCAAGAACATAGGCAAGTGTAAATACTCAAAACTGTATACCAATATAATTTTTTTTAAACTGTATTTTGTAACATTAAAAACACCAATAAGAAATCAATAAAAAATGCCGGATGTGTTATAATACAAAAAACTATCAGTAATAAATGTTGAATGAGACATAACTAGACATCTGTTTTAGTTCGGAGAACGCATCTAAGCCTGACAACCATCGCTGTTGTCATCATTGTCAGTATCGATGTCTATTACATTGTCAGCTCCAATACGCGATTGCAGTTTTCCCAAGAAGGTCTCATAGTATGTCCGGCTGTTGGGGTCTTCCAAATATTGGATGAGGTTTCTCAAGTCTCGAAACTTAACCAGTTTGAGTCAGGGAGCTTAATCATAAGCAGGAGGAAGATTCATTTCTGTAGAAATACGAAACTTCTTCGTAGTTATGTTATGACAATTACAGAGTCCATGATAGGAGTGTCTCAATTTGACACAAGCATTATCACGAGATACTTGCATGGCACGAACTGCTTGTAGCTTGAAAGGCGGCTTAGAAATTTTCATGAACATGCTGTCACTGCTCTTCTTAATATCTTTGAAGTCATGATAAGTTTCTTTTTCGAGCTTAAAGGGAGAAGGCTTAGCACGAGCTGTAAGTATTTTCTAGTCCCACATTCTTGGCATTTGAGCTGTTGTAGTATTCTTTTATGTGCCTTCGCTGATCAAAACAGGATCTTCCTTACGATCATTGAGCGAAATGTTGTTGATGTGATGGCGAATCATAGACGTAACTTGGTAAGGTCCTCCCTACACTCGTGTTTCCAATATCTGTGTATGGTTACGTTATTATCCCCCAAATAATGTATTCCAGATACAACGTACCACAATTGACGTGAATAATATGCAACGTTAAAAGTTGTGTGGGGGAGGGATTTTTTTTGCATTTAATCAAAAGATAAGCACGTTATCAGGCCTTGCTGTGATTGAAAACTATACCACTTTTGTCATTCAAGAACGCCTCTGTCAGTTTCAGCAGCATTAAGATTTTTTTTCAAGGAATCGCCAATTGCGCTAGTATCTTATCTAGGATATACTAAGTGAATATAGAACGTATTAAAAATACCACAATAGGTTATGTAGGGAACATTTATGTGATACCAACTGAGAATCTTTGCATTCATATCCTTGATAGTAATAACTTCTGGTAAATAACGACGGTCCGGATTATCTCGCACAAAGTAGTGATATTTCCTGGCGGGAAATGGTTTAACGTCATGTTTTATCATAGAAACAACTGGTGCAGGCGTTTTATTCCCCCTGTTGTCGTGTTTACCGCGTTTGTCTTCGGGAGCAACCCCTTCCATTATCAAATTATTTGGCAGTCTTGTGAGTCTGTCTTTGAAATACTGTGAAGAATAAAGGAAGTATTTCGACATACCTTGACGTCCCTCCCGTGCATACGGATTTCGCAACTTTACGACGCCGTATGGTCCTCCTCCATTTCAAAATCCTGGGTCCGTGGATGATGCTGCGTGATTTTGTGCACCACGATTAATCCTGACAGATGAGCTTCTTGATCCTCTTTGGAAGCCGTTTCGTTGAGGTTATTCTGAAATTTGTTTCGAGCTTCCTCCCCAATTGCAACAAAACATTGTTGCCTGGAGCACTTGGCAACAGAAAATTACAAACCAGGTATTTATCAAAGACGTTTGTCGCTAATGCTATCTAATAATAGGAAATATATTATTGTTGTCATAATAATGTGTCACGAGTTACCGAACAGGTAATATTAACAATAACGTAAAGAGTAATAGCGGCATTCTACAATGACAAGGAAGTGTAAGATCGTATACGCGGAATGCAACAATATAAGAAAGACACGAATTGCTGCCTGTGTGCTCGTTTTATAATGCGGGGCAACGTAACAAACCTTGGCCAATAGCAGTGGATGCTATTGACGTCACTAGACATCACCATAACTAAGTTATCTCTGCATAACAAACGAACATGGCTGCATATAATCCCTAAATGTGTTTTTTTACCACGTGCATTTTGAAGTTATAGACATGGTGAGAAACTACAGCAGTGGGAGGTTCCACATTTATCTGATAATTGTATTCGCGTCCGCGTCACTGTCGAATGGGCCGTAAAGGAAATGAATAACTTACAAACCTGCAGTCTTCTCCCGTTGCACGCTGTGGGGCTATATTACACACAAGGATTACATGTTCCTTACCAGCAACTTTCGCGTCCATTATAACTTTTAATTTTCCACCATTTTTGGCTTTTTACTTGGCCACTCCGCTACATTTCCATCCACAATAACACATAAACTCACGGCTCGGTCTAAGTTCTTAAACTTTACTCCACATGGCTACGAAATTCAATTTGTGCATATTTTTGTTGCCCTTTTATCATTTTCCATATAAATATTGCATATATATATATACACACATCTTATTCCACACTTATCAATAAAAAACGTAAAAAATGAATTTTTCATCTGTCAGAAAGATGTTGTGTCATTCTAGGATAATGTATTTTTCTCCACGTCATAATTCATGTAAACTATAAATAATAACTACCGCTGTTTTCTCATCTGTTTTTGACTCGTTTCGAAAAGAGATTCAATTAGTTTTATCTGAGGTGACCAGCGAGTGAAGGTATATTCTGCAAGAAGTGATAGACCATAAAGCTCTACACCTAATGAGTTCCGGACGGTATGAGCCGCTACACAAGTGCCAGTAACAGAGAACTAGACTGCCACACTTAGGGAAATGAAGTAGGAAATAACAATACCAATATTTAAGTTTTCGGCACTGTACATTCCACATTAATACCTTCATTTGTATGTCTAATTATAAAATATATAAGGTTTATATTTGAAATATTTTATATGTGTTTTTTTCTGTTGTATATTGTTGTAGCTAAATGATCTTCAGGTGAAATTTGAGGGAAAATCCAGAGAGAGTGAACAGAATTAGGAAAATTTACGTTTATTGTTATTATTATTATACATATAACTAAAAATATGATATTTAAGTCAACGTTATTTCAAGTCAACGTTATCGTCAATATATGCAGCGCAATAGAGTAGCCATAAAGAATAATATATCATGAAAAACATATTTATGATTTCCTTTGCTTTTACAATGATAAAGTATATGACATATTATTAAATCAGCACTATTAAAACTCTTCTAGACGAAACGAAACAATCATTTTTGAAAAGTCATAAGTTATAAACAGGAAAGTTACACAAGATTTTTCCACGGTTTCAGTAATGCATAAAAGAGATTTGTGGATTAAATTTGGAAGCAACAACTGAAATACGCAAATAGCTATCACCTTTAGTCAAGAAAGGTTGCCTATACTTTAGCGTTTCCTTGGGCTGACGTCACCGAATTAGCAGACTGGCAAATTACGTTTGTCTTGCTCAAGGAGAGAAAGTTCACCGTGCATTAAAAACGGCTGGGTAAAAAAAAAGGTTGTTTTTATAATTGTACTCAAACTGACACTTAAAATTTATTTTTCGTCAAGTAAAAATTATTCTGACAAAATATTTTTTTTTAACGATATGTCATAACAATAATTTCACTGCTTTTAAGACCCGTAAAAATTAAAATTAAATAATTTGCCCTATTGAAATAATTCTCATTTAAAAAACATACTATGTGAAAGTTTAAAATATCAGTCTTAAAACGCTTAGGGATATTTTTGCAATTTTCTAATATTGTTCGAAGTAAGTAAAGTTTAGAATATTTTTTATCTGTAGCTGTCTATAACGTTTTATTAAATAAATTTTGCTATGGATATCTTAAAATTTATTAAAAATTGCCTCTATATCAATAATTCTTGATAAGTTTTGTTCCGGTGTTTACGTTTATTTTATCTGTAAGTATCAAATCACAAACTTTGAAGTTGAGACATGGAATGGTGCAAAAACTACGGAATCTAACATTTTTAATGCCAGGAACTAGTACCTGTAAGTTATGTTAACGAATATAAAATAATATTTTTTTCGGTCAGTACCAGCCTAAAGCCTAAATATCAGAAAACACTTGTGAAGCAACAAATATGCTTTTTAAAATGTCTGTTGGTCACCTAATTTTCAGTCAAAGATCGCTAACAATTGGTTCTACGCAATTTTTAAAGACATCCTGTGAGTTAGCACGTCTGAATTAACAAAAACCGACGTCCTGTCGGAACATACTCAAGTGAACCTTTTGTGAGATAATTCATGTCAAACATTCAAAACAGAAGATATGTTGAATACCAGGTAGGTAAAACAAAAAACAGGGTATGGCTTTTTTAATGAGGATATTTCAATGTTACACAGCTCTCTTAATAATCACTAGCTGAGAAAAGTGGTACTTTCATGTCAGTCTTATATTTTCCTCAGAAACACAGTGCCAGAGTTTGTACCCATATTTTAGAAACACGTTGTCATCTTCTACAACTTGGGGTTAGTAATTTTTTAGTGTTGCAGGCACCATTTAATTCGGGTTAAATTTTGTCCTGCGTGGAAGCCCCCAAACTAGCATCGCTTCTTTTGTGTTTAGCGGGGGCATTGAAGAGGGATCATGTCAACAAAAAATAGCCTCCCATAAACCCTGATATTTATCGAGTCGGGAAATAATCTTTTAAGTACTATTGCTGTTGATACTAAGCTCGATAGAAATACATTACTTTGAATGTTTACGAAAAAATCTAATATGAAAACCTTATTGTCAAATATAACGAGATAACGATCAGATAGCGAATATATAATGGTAAATAAGCATAAAAAATGTTTTGAACAATTCCGATTACGTTCAGGCACTTGGGTTACTCTTTGTCAGTGATCTGATATGATAAATACTGGTATCTAGTAATTTTCTTAAAGCACATAAACATCGTCGTGGGCGGTCCACCCTCCCACACAAGTAAATTATTTTCACGGGACACCATGTGTTTTGTGTTCAGAGAGAGCTTAGAAGCTGAAATGCTTGAGGACGTTATGTCGATGAATAAGGTGAAGAGTCCCAAGAACATTTGCCAGAAATCGCCGAATCCATCACTGGTGATACTGTTGGCAATGTCATCAATCACCTTTCCGACATGCGCAAAAGTGAAAGGGCCTGCATACGATAATGGAGACAATGTTGACGGTGAAACTGAAGCGATTTGTTTTATTTCTTCGCACATCTCATCACCGGTTATGCTAACAAATTAACATGAAGACAATAACGCAAACTGCATATTTATTTAATACCCCAATGAACTTGTTGATAGATTCAGACATTGGATTCCCTTGCACAGAAATATATATTTATATCATCGGTGAACTTAAAGAAAGGGGCTGCATTCGAATGATGTTTTTGTGTAGTATCCATCATCTACAAACACCAGAGAAATTCAAATATTGAATGCATGGAAAAAAAAGGAATATAAATGTGTGTTATCTTAGTTGTGCAATTATAATATACTGAACCTTATCCTACTGCTACACTGAACCATTACATTTCAGTGGTGTATAAAATCGAATGCATGGGTCGGTTTTAAAGAAAAATTGAACCAGAAAGTGGGTCACTGGATATATAGTTCAATGTGAATTATTATGTCTTTCTTGTTGGGTAGTTAAATTGGGCTGAATTTTTTTTGTTGAACAATTTAACTGAGGAAGGAATGTTTATAAGGAATGAAATCACGAAAATCTGGGAGTGACTCTGCCAGGAATCAAACATGTCTCGTTGTGTAGGGGGAAAGAGGGCAAGGGAAAAATGGGCTGGTGTTTAGGTGGACCTCCTGTTCGAAAATGTGTGTACAAAAAAAAGGATGCTATACGCGAACTCATGACTATAAACGAGAGCTCTAGCCACTGCAGTCCCCTTTTACGTGACACACTGCGAAATGGACCTGGGATGCCGTTCTCGATGGGGAGCCTGAACTGGTGTGTGTCCAAGATTGAAGTAGGCCGTATGACCTGAGTAATCTCTCCCGCAGCCTGATAATTTTTTAATTTTGTATGGGTAATAAATCTTTGTAAACATGGGTATTTTTAATATGATGTTTGTGAATCTATTGCTTATGTACTTGCATTATCCTGGATTTTGCTTCTGAGTGGAATCACACGGTGCTGATAGAGCGCAAGATACTAGCAAGCATCAGAACTATTTCTTGGCATGGTAAAGGAACACAAATGTGTCGCAAAAATTTAAACCAATTATGGGTGATTTAGACCTTTCTATGTGTTTTATCTGTTTCATACTTAACTGGGGACTATTTTACAATCGGCATTGAGCTGTAATATTATGATCTGTTCTCTGTATATTAAAAAAAATATATATATTAGATGACAATACTTTCTTTTTGTCAATTGTCAGGTGTTTGGTTTGTGAACATAGACGATTCCTTTAAAAGTTCAAAAAATTAATAAAACTTAAAAATTTTTTGTTTTTTCCTTATTTTGGGCTTTGATTTGGAAATATAATTACGTAGCAATATTCGGGCATGAAGTGTATTTTCGTAAGTTTGTTACTTGGCAATTTTTTCCCCTGTTTCTGTAATGAGTGAGTGGCCGGTTTTTTGTTAACATAAATAGTTTTCATGAGCGTGTGTGTATNTTTTTCCCCTGTTTCTGTAATGAGTGAGTGGCCGGTTTTTTGTTAACATAAATAGTTTTCATGAGCGTGTGTGTATATACATATTTTTACATAAAATCAGTGCAAAAATGCCTTAGTTTTTCCCTTTGAAACAAGGGTTAAAAGTTTTATTAATAAAAGGATGTTTACTTTCGTATTTTTAGATGTGAGCAGGTCGAATATTCTGTTAGATTTANTAAAAGTTTTATTAATAAAAGGATGTTTACTTTCGTATTTTTAGATGTGAGCAGGTCGAATATTCTGTTAGATTTACCCCCTTACACCAAATGGTTTAATATAGGTCATTATGGAATTTTAAAATAATTTGTAGGCCTAACGTGTCATGTGTCATTTGTTTTTCATCATGTGTCAAATATGTGTCATTATGGGTCATTTGTTGATTATTTATGGGTAATTTATGGTCATTATGGGTAATTATAGGTCATTTATTTTACCTAGTGTTTATAATGCCCTACATTTAACCTGTGCCAGATAGGCCCTACCTCCAACTGTACTTGAAACAAATCAACAATATTACATAAAAGTTTTTGCCATTGGGAAGTGACATGCTACAGTGATGCAATCATAATGCTCTATGCAGCCAAACAATGAACACAGCGCACTACGAAGTGTTCATGTGACAACCATGAAGCGACGTAAACAGCGAGAGTACTGACTGGTATGCACATGACCACACATCCAGCAGTGACACTGCAAGCACAGACCAGCTGTCATAGACACCGGCGTGTAGTCGACGCCGCATTAACACGAGAAACACCAGAATCTACCAAGCAAGCGTACAGAGTGAATAATAAATGACCGCAGGGCAGTCGGATCACCGGATAGCCCATCATGTCGATCTTGGACCATGTTGATCGATGCTGTTAGAAACAGTGGTTACTTAAAGGCAAACACGGATAATAGGCTAAGGAAGAACGAGGACAACTACCAGTTGAGAGGATCGATGGATTGTACACTAGGCGCGGAGGGATACCATGGTGACCAGGTTCACGATACTGACCTGTGTTAGTGCTCCCGTGTGTCCACGCACAATTTCCTTATACCTGGCGGAGGCGAATCTGCTACGCNATACCATGGTGACCAGGTTCACGATACTGACCTGTGTTAGTGCTCCCGTGTGTCCACGCACAATTTCCTTATACCTGGCGGAGGCGAATCTGCTACGCCAGCGCTCATTATGTGTGCTGCTATTAACTCTGCCACAACGGCGCTCCGTTTGCAGTGTGCCAAGCCAGAGCAATGTGAAAAGCCCCAGACTGGCGATGTGAGGTGTTTATTAATAAATGCTACTTCGTTACAGGGACTGGTCATCGCGAACGGGTGTGGAGAGCACCTGGTGAACATCACAATCCCATTCTCGCAATCGAGCGGCAGTTTCCACATGTCATAGCCTACAATATCCGATCCGGTCTTTTTTAATATTACGTGGAACATTAATTGTCCAGTGCCATACGGTAAAATCCCACACCGTTATCTGCTCTGTTTTCTGGCCGGATTTCCTGATGCTATATTCCAGCAGGATAAAGTCAACCGCATGTGGCGCGGTCGCCCAGGACTGCTTGCATCATGTATAAACACTCTCATGGCCTGCTCGCTCCCCTGACATGTAACGAGTCGAGTATGTGTGGTACCAGTTGAAACGCCAACTGCCGCCATGCCTCAGTATCTGGGATTTGTAACACACCGTACATATATCGTAGGTCCGTCTGCCCCAGGACAACAGCCGGCGTCTGCTAGGCTCCATACTAAACCATGTTGCAGCATGTATCGCATTCTTGTTTGTTAGGTATGTAATTACAGAGACGCCTAAAATTTCCAGAATTGTACGCTTAAAGTACAATAGTGCCCTTTTTCAATCGTATATTTTTAGTTTTGCGTTTAACTGTTATTATTACATGACATCTAATTGTTCTTTACAGGTGGAGACGCTTACCCAAGAAATCGAAGATCTGGAACACCAGCTTCACAGTAAACACCACACGGTAAGGAAACAAGCCAATATTTATAAACGTATTTTAAATATCAATAATTTAGACTTATTTTTTAGAAAACTTTCGTATCATTACAATGTTAATCCATTTATTGTGCTTAAATACTTCATTTTATCAACATTTTAATAAAAATTACATATTAATATGTTTTATTTAAGTGTCTTATGACCAGTATTTATAACGTCTTTTAATCAGGAATAAAAATTTTACAGTAGCGTTTAGAGGCTCATATACCTAGTGTCATTATTAGTATCATAATAATCTGGTTACTTGGGGAAAACAGTAGCTAAATGTAGGATACTTACATGTAATAACTTACGGATTTATGTAAATTTAAATTCTACNACTTGGGGAAAACAGTAGCTAAATGTAGGATACTTACATGTAATAACTTACGGATTTATGTAAATTTAAATTCTACTAAATTATTAAGAAGCATTCTTTGACGTAACTTATCTATGCTGTTGGATTGTGGTGTTCTTTCTTGTTTTGGTTTAAAATATTTTCTATCTCCCTGCTTTGATTGCTGCGCATCTATTGTGAGAGGTCATTCACAGAATAAATGTGCTTTTGTTCTGGTTGGTAGTGTGGGTCTTCAGATAATGTCAATATTTTATAATGACTTCAGTTTAAATTATTTGCTTGTGAGTTCATCAGATGCAAGGCAAGAATAAAGTGGTGCTAACAAATTCTCTTTGTGTAAAAGAAATGCTTAAATATGCTCGAATATTCGTTTTTTAAACCTAATAAAGAAAAATGTACATGATACAATAATATACATGTAATGTTAATAATTTTTCGCCCGGGAAATTAGGTCAGTTTATTTTAATGCACGTCACGAGGTTTTGCCTNATACATGTAATGTTAATAATTTTTCGCCCGGGAAATTAGGTCAGTTTATTTTAATGCACGTCACGAGGTTTTGCCTACCCAAGGAAATTGTGAAGAGAAAATAGTTGCTGAAAGACGACTCGGAAGGAAAATTATAGTCAGAATACTAAGACAAGCAGCCGAAATTCGTGAATACGTGCTTACACACAATTTATTATTATTTAGAAATTTACCATACCAGTGTATTCGTTTAGTTATTAAGCGGGAACAGCAATTTTTTCACCTATACATTCATTGTATAGTTCCATTTGTTCAGGAAAGAGTCAAATGCGTAGGTAACTTCCCAACTTTGTATAAGAACGATGATAATTTTTTTTTGCAACTTGATAAGTGGTATTATTTCCGTACAGAGTATAGGTGGAAAACTGCCATTACAGTTTAGGACGTTAAAGAGAAAATTATGAATGTAAAAGTATGTACTTCTGTGTATTACGATGGTTTTGCNCCATTACAGTTTAGGACGTTAAAGAGAAAATTATGAATGTAAAAGTATGTACTTCTGTGTATTACGATGGTTTTGCAGAATTCGAATTGCAATAGCCTGCGGAATAATTACAAAAAAAACTTTTTAAGAGAAGTTAAACCAAAAGTTCACAGAAATGCAAAATAGTCGTTAAATTAAAGATGCAGAGTTAATATTTATTCTGAATTAATTAAACCGTATGAATGACAGAAAAGTTATAAAAGTCAAGCAGTGCTTGTCATATCCGGCTGCAGATGTGTATGCAGGAGTCATTGCTTTGCCGGGGGAACTTTGTAGTGAATATTAAAATCTGCAGTTTTTATGTTTTCCTAATCCACATGTTAAAATTATATTAATTTAGCTCTATTATATTTATTCAAACACAATTTAATGGTGAATGACTTTCAATATAACATTGATGTTCAGTATCAAAATACTAAATTTATATAAAATTTCTGAAACAAAGTTAATTCTTGAAAAGGGAGGTAGGGGTTGTTTTATCTCATTCTCCCACTCCTTGTAATTTTTTCTCAAACCCTTTATGTACAGCTGTGGCAGAAATATACAGGAAGCATCTAATTAAGACTGACAATCTTCGGCAGCGGGTTAGTCACAAAAATTTAAGAAAAAACATATACGCAATNGGAAGCATCTAATTAAGACTGACAATCTTCGGCAGCGGGTTAGTCACAAAAATTTAAGAAAAAACATATACGCAATAAATGGTTTAAAGTGAATATTAAGGGCAGTACTCACATTTGAAGTTGAACCTGGAACAACAGCTAATTATAAAAAAATAAATATAAATTAAAGGTGGGAAATTGAGAGACTGGATAATTTATAACGGAACAAAGATCTGTACACATTACGACACATTTCTCTTGCTGACATAAAATAATATCGCGGAAATAATAACGGTTCCTATCTTCATTTCGACAATATCTTCGTAAAGGTGTAGCATATTGGGATTTCAAAATTGGGGTATCAACCCACATGACAGAATTGCAATTACACATTATCCACACTCTCGGTGTTCAACCAGTATAAGTAATACACTCGTGTTTCAGGTCCAACTTCAATAATAAGTAACGTCCATAGGATTCACTTTATACCTCGTATCGTGTAAATCTTTTCACTTAATTTTTTGGTAACTAACTTGCAGCCGAAAATAGTTGGTCTAATTTAGATGCATCCTGTATATGGGAAACTTTGTTTAAATATAAGTTTATTGCTATTACAAATTTTTGTTATCCTAGATTATAAAGTAAAAATTAAAAAATATAATTCTTCACTGTTTTTGTATTCTTGCAAGAAGAAATTATTTCCTTGCACGCTCGGTAAATTTTTCGCATGCTCCTGGATTTAATTACATTTGCTGTGTTTTGCAAGCACATTAGTTGCGCGGTTTACGTACATCTGTTACTTTCATCTCAGTACATTTCCTTTGAAAATACGGTATGACACAATATCTACATAAAATAAGCATCTAAATGTTAAACACTCTTTTGTATTATTATATGCATAATACAGAAAGGCAATACATAAAGTAGTCGTGCTATTACAAAGGAACGACTAGGCCTCGACAGCCACTAGCACGCACTTTATTTTGCTTACACGGAATTCTAAATCGCATAAGTCTTCCCTTTTGATCACCCAAACTAATTTCTGACATTTTAAATATTTTTATAATCGATTTGTTGATATTCGTTATCTCTGTTTTTCTCCATACTCGAAAACTATCTTTCAACACCATGTTACTTACGTTGGCATTAAGTGAATTGAAATGACATTTAATGAAATCGTACATTCCACATACCAAGAAATGGGTTTTACTTGCAACCTAAATAATTTAAATTAATGCTTAGTCCCTTAAGCTCTTAACTAGAATAGCAGTTCAGTCAGAGTAAAGGAAATTTATTCCAAAATTACACGTGTCTAATAAATAAGATGTTTTTATTTCAAAACATGCACATTTAAATATTGACTACATTGTTTATATTTTCTATATTATAAAAATTCTGGTCATGTTTTCGTCTTTAGAATAGCGTTTATAAATTTCGTATCAAATATTTACCTGCTCTCTTACACCCGTGTAACACATCCAGATACTTCAAAATTTCCTCTTGAGACAAGCCAAAGTATCTGCAGCTATGTTGTGTGTCCTGTGTTGTGTCCTGTATGGATTAATGAAGTGCTTTATTGCAATTGTGTGTTGTTCAAGTTCTAAAATAAAAAACAGGCGTTGACACATCGAGTCACAGTAACATAGTTGTGCACAACATGGGCGAAAGACTTGCTGACTGTCTATATCAAGTCCACGATCAATGTGACAAAAAGAACACTGCTTTTTATTGTCATTTTCAAAGTAAACTGCGTACATTGCACTTGAGAATCTTGAACATTTAACATCAGGATTCGAGTAATCGGCGCTTATAAACAGTCGATTCTTGTGTTGATTTGAATCCAGTCTGCGTAACTAGATAACAATGTATTTCTCTTATATCGCAACAAGTAAGACAACAAGAATATGAATCACCAGTCCATTTACACATTATTTGGCTGTGTCTACCAGCATGCTCAGTTTCACTTGATATATTAGCATTATTTGAATAATACATTTTTTAATTTACTACACAAGTTGGCGATTTGTTGAGTACAGTAAATTCAAAAATAATAATGCATTAGTAACAAGGGAATAAAGGTGTTCGTTTCGCGAAAATAATTATGTTGGCTACAAATTGACGTTTTAAGAGTAGTTAAGAGCATAGCATAAAATGGTTAAATATGTTATTTCATTTTATTGTTGAAATTAGCCAGAACCAGATCCCTTAATTAATTAATGTACATGTTTGTAAAATATAATTATATAACTCTTAATACTACAAACAATACAGCGGTTTTTTGTCCCTGTGNTTAATGTACATGTTTGTAAAATATAATTATATAACTCTTAATACTACAAACAATACAGCGGTTTTTTGTCCCTGTGAAGGAAGGGGCTTCTTGTCTTTAAGAATCACTACTTGGTAGTAAGNACAAACAATACAGCGGTTTTTTGTCCCTGTGAAGGAAGGGGCTTCTTGTCTTTAAGAATCACTACTTGGTAGTAAGAGGCGCAAGGTGGTTGTGTAACATATCTGTCTCATCACATCTGATCGCATCGTCTTACATGGTAATTGCTGCGGAATAAAGTTTACTGTAGTTCCATTGGCATGGTGCGATACATTTTACTGTAGGCCTCTTTTTTGTGCAAAGTAAGATTCAATTTCCTTTTCATCTCAGTAACCATACGAAACAGCAGGTGTGTTTTCAGCTGCCGGTACGATGATTGCCACACAGGTGTCTCTTGTGTACTAGCCACTGTGCAACTCTCTTCCACGAGCCACTTTAAATTGCGTAATGAATTTTACACATGTCGAGACGTCTGTCGTGAGCTTACAATCTTACACACATTATATATCAATAAACATATATCAGATGACTTAAAAACTAATCGTTCTTTGAATCCACTGGGCAAGACAATAACATAAATAATTAATAACGAAAATTAGTCTAAATGCATGTGTTGTGGTTTTTTCTTAACCTGATACTTGCAAATGTAAATAGTTTTAATTGATATATTTAAGAAATTAAAAATTCTCAATATCTGAAATTTACATTTGTTAAGTATGGAGGAATATTATCTTGTTCTCTGACACTACTGGAGTGGTTATTTTATAATTAGAAGAACGCGTCTGTATATTAATATTGGTCTATTTCACAAAAAAACATACGACAAGTCCAACAATATTAAACTACATTACAATCTTGAACAACGATTGGCAATATTATTTTTTTATTCCGCTTTTAAATTCTACCTATGTTTTTATATTTCTTCTGAAATTTTTGTAGAGGCATATATTTTGAGGCAAAAGTTATTTAATACTTTTTTTTTAAATTACTTCCCTTCCATTCTAGCCCTAGATGTGCTTGTCTTTGTAGGGTGTTGTAAAGATGACTTTTAGAACAGTAAAGCTACTGGAAATGGGTTACCTCATGGGAAAACCTAGAAACGTTGCTCTACACAATTTTTCAATAGCTTTATTACCCACGATATATGAATAACTTTTATGAAAATATCTGAAAATTAATAAAGGCATAAATATATTTCGTTTTGTAAAAGTGATAGCAANTATGAATAACTTTTATGAAAATATCTGAAAATTAATAAAGGCATAAATATATTTCGTTTTGTAAAAGTGATAGCACATAGTTAGGATCACAATTGAAATTTGCCGTGTTAAAATTTCTATTATCTTCATTGTGATTTTAAACATTTGCAGATTCACGATCTACAAGCTAAACATGAGAGAGAAAACAACGAAATTGAACAGAGCTTCAAGAATATATGTAACTATGACTTTGCGTGTTCCTCAAACTAAAACGAGGTTGCCGTTTGCTTATGGCGTTTTTTCCATAACATTACATATAATGCGCAATATAATAATAATTTATGTGATAGTCAGAAAGTTTCTCTTCTACTTTTACATTTTGCACTTTATATACTAAATAGAAAAGAAAGCAACGCAGTAAATTATTTTATCAAGAAACTTCGATACTGGGCTTGAAAATTATTATGTTTATAATAGCATAAATAATTTTCCGCTAGCAATATAAATTGAGTTTTTATGAGTTTAACAGTTTGTAGATGTAATTCGTAAACACAATAGTTTAAATGCCATGTGTTAATGGTAAATTAACAATTGGCGCTGTTTCATTGCCCATATTCACTGTATGATTCGTACTCTATTAGTTTTAAGGCAGGAAAAGGTATATTTCATGTTACATTCAGACCAAATGAAGGTTTGGAATTAATAATAACGTTAGGTTAATTCAACCGGAAATATAAAGTGTTATGGTGGGCAGTATTTGCTGCATTTACTACTGAGGATAAACAAACTGCCTAAACTATTTGATTAAGACAACTGTGCATCTGTGAAGAATCAAATGGCGTTAAAAAACCTCGGCGTACTCTTTACCAAAGGCGATATTAATATGTGCAAAAATAGTTTTGGTCACTTCAAATAGCTTTCAACCGGTTCCAACTTAACACATGAAAATTTTAATATGCAAATAATTAATTTTAATCAATATAATAATGCAACTTATAACATAATAGTTAAATTGTATTTTCTGTTCAACATTTGCAGGTTGGCGACCTACAAAGACTACTGGACAATAAGACTTCGGAAAACGAGCGTAACGTGAATAAGGTATGTTAAATATCTGGTCAACAACGCCGAGAGGCGGAAAAACTCCCCTAAGATAAAGTTAAGTATCATGTCTACCCAAAAATTAAGAGAATGTCTGTTTTAATATCGTGATTGTAGCTTTCTTTAAGGCGGAATGTCCCCTACAAATCGGATAAATAGCATTTTATCAGTTATCTGCAATACAAGGTTTTCATTACGCTTACAAATTAATAGGCTAATGCGTCCAGTTTCGAACATTTTGAAAAGTCGCTGTTACTTGTTTTCTGTAACATATAGGCTTGCAGGCAAAGAAATATAACCACTTCCTTGCAGTTATAAATAAATTATCTCTATATCGGTAATAACGATGTAACAATACGCTAAACCATAAAGACATTAAATGCTATGTCGTGCCGAAAATATCGTTAAACCAATTTAAATAAACTTACGGCAATAATTGATAAATCCAAGCCAAATGGGACCTATCCCCTTAATTGATATTCATAATATAATCCATTCTATATTTCATTCAACGGGCGGAGTAATCTAGAGAAGTGGTACATATAATACAAATGTTGTGATACAATCTGCTATACACTGCAAAAACATTGTAATATTTTTATTAATAAATTGTTCGTAATTTTTACAAATGCTTGTAAGGATACAAAGATTTCTCTTGTAAAACTACTCGTTTGAAAAAAACAAGGGCTGGGTTTGTATTAAACGTCAATACATATTTGTGCAATACTGACCCGTATCCACGCGCTTTAGCATAAAGGTGGACACTCAACAACGTAAAACCATATACAGGTGTTTGTGTGTAAACTATGGGTAATGTAAAGTGTAGTTGCGTGCAAAAATAAATATATTTCTAGTTGAAAAAACGCAAAACGCCCATAAAACCTCAATTAATCATAATAAAATTAAAAATTTCAATATATCGTGACCGTATTACTCATTAGCCGTTAATATTTTCTAGCTACACGGAACACTTAAAATGAAACACAGTAAATTGTTATACTTCTTATGGAAATATAGTTCATACAGTTCATGAATGGAACTCTGAGAATAATTAATTAAGTACAACTAATTAATTAAGGAGAAACATTACTGATTCAACTTGCAATAATTACAGCGTGATGTAGTTTGTGGGGCTAGGGATCGAGGTAGGTGTGAAGGACAATCTGTTATGGGAGGACAGGGATATAAGGGGCTCCGGGCTCGCTCTCTCACCCTAGTGTAAGACACTTACAACCAATCGCCGCTCGGAGACGCCGTTCAGAGAGGACCGACGCCGACTGACACCCCGGCTCTTAGCCACCGTCTCCACCACACTTCTCCTTCAAGCCCCCCTCCGACGATATGCGTGATTCCAATTGGCTCTACCTTGTATCCTGGGCGGGGTTACTGCAGTTAGATATTGATGAAATTGCCGCGACCCCACTGTGTCAGCAAGACCCTGATATTGTACATTCTTCTGTAGATTCCTGCATTCTTAGTTGTTACATTACTGTTGCCGTTGTTTGTGAACATTGTTTTAGTTATAGTAGTTGCCAGCATTCCTGGCTTACCCGGCCTCGCTTATTGTGTAGTAATCGTAACAAAATGTATTCTGGTTAATAAAATAACTTCCTTATTTGAAGAAGTAGGTATAAATACACATGCTGAACTGCGTTAGAAACGGTAATGTTCTGGTTAATATGTTGTACATACTTACAGGTAAATAATATATAAATAAACACTACAGACGTAAGTTAAGAGAGTCTTGTGGTTGATTTTGTGCAATAGTTAGACGATAGGTGTGTGATCTAGTCATTGTGCTGCAAAGTTTAATTTTTATTTTCAAAAGTTATAATTTTTATTGTTGTTTTTTTTATCATTCGCGGTTATTTATTTATCACATATATTTTCTGCAAGTAAAGGAATAAAATAATGTTCGGTTCTCAATAATGTAAGATATAGGTAATATAAGGCTATCCTTTGTAAAATTACAAATACATGTTTTACTGATTTTACAACAAAACTGTTTGTAGTTTTACAACAGAATTTCCTGGTAACTGGGTTTCCAAGGATTTTCCTTATAAAAGAACAACATTTATTTTTTAGTGTAACTTTTGACACCAGTTATATGGATTTTATTATCTTAATTTTCGTTTTAGTATTCTGTAACTGTGAAAGTTAAGGTGTTCAGTATCATTTAATTTCTACGGCTCCATCTAAGTGCTTAGCTTTTTATTCAACAAGGGTACAAATTTCTATTTGTGTATATTTTTCTTTCTGTTTGAACATTTTCCATATGTATATATATAACATATTATATATTAATATTTAAATATGGAAATCTCTTTTTCCACTTATATGGGTAAAAAATATTTAAAAATATTTTTACAGCTGTCAGAAACTTGTTGTGTCATGCTAGGATATTGTATTTTTCTGCATGTCCTTATTCATGTAAAACTGAAGCACTCACTCTGTTTTCTTATCTGCTTTTTTGATCGTTACGATACGAGATTCGATTTGTTTTGTCTGAGGTGACCAGCGAGTGAAGATATATTCTTCAAGAAGTGTTACACCATAAAGCTGTATTCCTCATAAGTTCTGGACAGTACAAGCCGCTACACAAGTTCTAGTAACAGAGAACTAGACTGCAACACATGGGGAAATTAAATACATTCCACTTAAAAACCTTAATTTGTATGTCTACTTGTAGTTCCCCTCGTCTGCTGTTTTAACTTTCATTAGTGTACTGAACTAAATTTGTGTAACAAAATTCCAGACCATACATTACCTGAGACCCAAATTCAGAACATTTGTTATTTAAACATAAAATATTTTACCAAAGAAAAAAGCATTNCCATACATTACCTGAGACCCAAATTCAGAACATTTGTTATTTAAACATAAAATATTTTACCAAAGAAAAAAGCATTAACCTATATAACCCTTGAATTTAATATATTTTTCCTTTTAAGGATTCAGTAAAAATCCTCATGTTATTAAATGTATTTACAAGTTTTCTGTTTGTCTGAAATATAACAAAGTACTAATATACATTACAAATCAAAAGGTATATTTTCGAAATAAATTATTTGTGTTGTTTTCTGTTGTATATTTTTGTAGTTGGATGATCTGCGAGTGATATTTGAGGCAAAATCCAGAGAGAGTGAACAGAATTTGGNTTTTGTAGTTGGATGATCTGCGAGTGATATTTGAGGCAAAATCCAGAGAGAGTGAACAGAATTTGGAAAAGGTAAATTTATTATTAGTATCATAAATATAACTAAAAATATGTTATTTAAGTTTATTTTAAGTTAAAATTATTTTTAATATATGTAACGCAATCTTGTAGTCATGGAGCATCACATAACATGAAATATTTGTTTATTATTTCCTTAGTTTTTACAATGATTAAGTGTATGCTATATTATTCTATTTGCACTATTAAATCTCTGCTAGACAAAACAAAACAATCATGTTTAATAAGTCAGAAGTTCTAAACAGAAAAATCACACACTATAGTTCCACGATTGCAGTATTGCATAAACAGAATTGTTATTAAATTTTGTAGCAACAGCTGAAATACGCAATTAGCGATCATCTTTAGCCAACAAAGGTTACCTTTATTTATCATACTTTAGCGTTTCCTTGGACTGACGGCACCGAAATAGCATACAGATGAATAATGGTTTTCTTGCTCGAGGAGAGTAAGTTCACAGTGCATAAAAAATAGCTGGGCACCAAAAAACCTCTGTTTATATAATCGTACGCAATAATGATACTTACAAGTACTATTTCGTCAAGTGAAAAAGATTCAGACAACATATTTATTTTTAATAATAGTATGTCAAACCTTAAAATTTTTATGTTTTAGAACTCGTAAGAAATAAATAAGTTGCCATATTTAAAGAATTCTCATTTAAAGAATATACTATGTGAAACTTTAAAACATCTTTCTAATCACGCTATGATATATTTTCGCAATTTTATATATTGCTAATAATTAGAAAAATTTTGCATATTTTTTTATCTGTAGCTTTCTATAATTATTTTTTTAATAAATTTTGCTCAGCATTTCATAAAGTGATTGATAAATTTCATCTACATCAATCACTCTTGTTAAATTTTGTGTCTTTGTTTACGTATATTTTATCTGTAAGTCTGAAAATCACAAACTTTTGTAATTGTGACGTGGAATGGTGCAAAAACTACGAAATCTAAAATTTGTAATGCCAGGAAATAGTACCTGTAAGTTATGTCAAAGAATNGTGGAATGGTGCAAAAACTACGAAATCTAAAATTTGTAATGCCAGGAAATAGTACCTGTAAGTTATGTCAAAGAATATAAATTAATAATTATTGTGGTGAGCTCCAGCCTTAAGTGCAGAACAGTNTAGTACCTGTAAGTTATGTCAAAGAATATAAATTAATAATTATTGTGGTGAGCTCCAGCCTTAAGTGCAGAACAGTGGGGCCGCGGATGTGTAGTGGCTACCAGACCAGCGTCCCACGTAGACGATCCAGGTGCGATCACCGGCCCCTGCGTCTCCACTCATGTCACCCACAAAGGCACATTCTGCTGGCAGGTCTTTCCCCCTCCCCAAGAATGTATTCCTCTTCAGTACGTAGGGCTGGATACACGTGTATAAAGATCTGAGCAGCTCAACTGGAATTACAGGTTCTTATCTATTCTTGTGACCAAGGTTATTTACAACCATCAGTGTATTAGTAAACAACAAGGTGTTTGCTTGAAAAACGTAATCGGATGGTTCAAAAAAATCATAGGCATTTAAACATAAAGGTCAGCTATTTAGTCGTACTCAAATTCCCTCCATCAGCGATGCCGAAACTGATTATTAGGGGAGCCATGCTGCTCCAATATTTGAGTTTTTAATTGAGAGCATTTTAAAATATCAGAAACTACTTGTGAAGCAACAAATCTAAAAATGGTGATTTATATAAACGCGGTAGGTCAAATTTTCTTCCTCCCTTTTGGAAATGACTGTTGGCCACCTAAGTTTCCATTAAACTTTGTTACAATTCTTTCTAAGTAATTTTTAAAGACAACCTGTGAGTTAGCANTTGGCCACCTAAGTTTCCATTAAACTTTGTTACAATTCTTTCTAAGTAATTTTTAAAGACAACCTGTGAGTTAGCACGTCTAAATTAACAAAAACGTCGTCTTGTCCGAACATATTACAGATTTTTTGAAAAACTTAATATCCCAGTGGTATATAAAATCGAATGCAAGGATTTGTCTTAATGCAAAATTAAAATAGAAAGTCCGTTATGGAGAATATATTTCAATCTGAAGTGTAATGTCTTTCTATGGCTGTTTAAGAAAGCTGAGTTTTGTTTCACAAACAAACGAACTGAGGAAGGAATGTTTTTGNTTCTATGGCTGTTTAAGAAAGCTGAGTTTTGTTTCACAAACAAACGAACTGAGGAAGGAATGTTTTTGAGGAATGAAAGGGCGAATATCTGGGATGACCCTGCCGGGAATCGAACTTGTCTCGTTGTGTTGGAGGGGGGAAGAGGCGAAGTTAGAAATGAGCTGTNTGGGATGACCCTGCCGGGAATCGAACTTGTCTCGTTGTGTTGGAGGGGGGAAGAGGCGAAGTTAGAAATGAGCTGTTGTTGAGTAGGACCTCCTGTTTTAAAATGTGTAAACAAAAGAAAGGAGTATGTACACGTTCTCATAATGAGAAACGAGTGCTCTAGCCCCTGCAGTCCCCCTCTTATGTGATACCGTGGAAGAGGTCATCGTTGCAAAATGGGCCTGGGGTACCGTTTCCGATGGTGAGACTGAACTGATGTGTACAATTTATCATAATTTCGCAGATTGACGTAGATCTTCTGACCTGAGATATCTCTTCTGCAGTATGGTATTTTTTTTTATTTTTGCATGGGTAAAAAATCTCATGTTTGAAAAGATGAGTATTTTTAATAATTTTATTGTTGATCTATTATTTATGTATTTCATTATACGATATTTATATCTTCGCGGCATTCGGAGGGGCTGAAAGTGAGTAAGAATGCTAGCAAGTTTCATAACCCTTTCTGGGCATGATGGAGTTGTATAAAGTTTGTCGCAAAAATGAACACCGGTAATGGGTCATTTAGCTCTCGCTTCTGACCTTTCAAAAATGTATCTTTCGTATGTCGATGTGATACATTGGCATGCTTGAACTGAAACTTGGCCAAAGTGCGTATATATGTCTGCCGGTTCATAATGAAGTGGGGACTATATTAGAATAGGTATTTCTTTCTGATGTTATGTCGGTATTCTGTAATTAAAAATAAATGATATAAGAGGAATGTGCTTTATTAATTTTTTTGAATTGTCAGGTTTTTGGTTTGTGAACATGGATGTTTCGTCTGAAGACTCAAGATTAATACAACTTAAATAACTAAAGTTTTTCATCTCGGAATATCGCTTTGATTTGGAAATATAAATTTGAAGCACTGTTCCGTGCATGAAGTGTATTAGCTTAGATTTCTTACTTGGCAATTGTTTCCCCTATGTCCATAATAAGTGGCCTGTTTTCTCTCACATTAATTTGGTTTCATGCGCATGTGTGTATATATACGTATATATATATTTGCATATATAATGTATATATATTTGTGTATATACTTAAGTTCGGTGCAAAATTGTCTTAGGTTTTCCTATTGCAACATGGGTTAAATATTCAATTCATGAAACGAAGTTTACACTCGTATTTGCAGATGTGAGTGTGTTGAATATTCTGTTAAATATCAACCTAACGTTTCAATATGTGGGTCATTGTGGATATATAAGGTTCATTTATGGGCCTTTAGGGGTTATTTCTGAGTCATTATGCGTCACTTATGGGTCCATATGAATCGGTNTCACATTAATTTGGTTTCATGCGCATGTGTGTATATATACGTATATATATATTTGCATATATAATGTATATATATATATTTGTGTATATACTTAAGATCGGTGCAAAATTGTCTTAGGTTTTCCTATTGCAACATGGGTTAAATATTCAATTCATGAAACGAAGTTTACACTCGTATTTGCAGATGTGAGTGTGTTGAATATTCTGTTAAATATCAACCTAACGTTTCAATATGTGGGTCATTGTGGATCTATAAGGTTCATTTATGGGCCTTTAGGGGTTATTTCTGAGTCATTATGCGTCACTTATGGGTCCATATGAATCGGTNTATAAGGTTCATTTATGGGCCTTTAGGGGTTATTTCTGAGTCATTATGCGTCACTTATGGGTCCATATGAATCGGTTATTGGTCATTTAAAAGTCATTATGGGTCTTTATGTGTCAGTGTGGGTCATTTATGCTTTAGGTCGTACTAAGTGCGGTGCTAAGTGCAGTGCTTTGTGAGGTGCCAATTGCGGTGCTATGTCCGATTCTAAGATCATGCATGTTTTTGGGCAGCTGCAATCACGAGGACACTCTATGATTGGCTGGTCGATGTCTGCACAATGTCTTATTGGCGTCATATGATTGGTACAACGTCAACATTGTGTCATAACGTTTGCATATGCGTATATTATAAGGAGTTGGGGGTCAGCTGAGAGGTTAGTTTGACAGCGGCTGACGTGCAAGGTGGATCGTCTCCGCTAGCTTTTGCGACATCGTGTTTGAATCAAAGTCTAATAAGGAGTCTGTGATGTCATCGGACATTCCAAATCTAATGGGTTCTATATAAGTGAAATCAACTTCTTCGACCATGTTACCGACGTAACTATCGATTCTTCGGGAGTGGTACCAGCTAGACCATCGACTTCTTCGGGAGTAATACCAGCAGTGCCATCAACTTATTCGGACGGCATGCTTAAAGTAGCAACGCCATCGACTTATTCACGTATGACGCCGAAATCACAAATTAAATTCTTCGGATAGAGTCGTCTACATTAGTGTTATCATCGACTTCTTCAGGCATGACGCCGATAGCACCTTCGTCTTCTTCGGATTGGTCACTTAGAGCAGTGTCGCCATATACTTCTTCGGGAATTTCATCGACATCTTCGGATGGAGCAACTTAAGCAGTATCGTCATCTATGGCTTTGTCAAGGCTACAACCAAAGTGCAAGGAATAACGAAAGGACCACTTCAGTGAAGGGTCCTTCCTGTGTTATGCAACAATGTGTAAAGTGCAAACATCTGTTAAAACGAAGTGATAAGCTGAAGATACTTATCAAGAACTGTAAAGAAAGAGTTCCTGAAGCTAAGAAACGCCCTGTACTAGCTGTTGGCATTACCTAAAATAATCATCTTTCAAGGGGAATTTTAAAAGATTTTGTATTTATAAATAACTTTGTTTGTATGAAAGACATATGTACATACCTGGACAAAATTTAACAAAGGATAATCATAATATTAACAGCAGAAGTCGAAGAAGGTCCTACAAAATGAAATGTTTGGCTAAAGTATACCTATGAAAAGCCTCTATCTTTAGATGAATAAATCAGCCGGTGGGCATTCAAGACTGCAAATGAAGCATTGTACGACATTTATAGCATTCTAGAGGCTCTTAAGGGCTTGAAAGAAAAACTTCGTCGTGAAGAAGAACAACATACAGCTAAGGACTCTGTGTGGATGCTTGCTAGCATAAGACAGTCTCGATCTGTGTATAAGCTGACTATATTAATTATGTGAAAAGTTAGCATGTTGCTGGAAAGACACTGCATGTGTAGTATGGAGAATGTNGCTGACTATATTAATTATGTGAAAAGTTAGCATGTTGCTGGAAAGACACTGCATGTGTAGTATGGAGAATGTAAATATTTTTTTATTATTTTAATCTGATGTACTTAAAAAATATGTTTTCAACGAATAAACAAACGTTTTTTATTTCTTGCTAGTGCTGATATACCATTGTCTAGCATGACTACTTTCCCTGGTATAGGGAATAAGGAAGACTTGGCCTGCAGATCTGCCACTACAAGCCGATACTGTAAGTGAGCATGACAATAGAAATTAATAAAATTATGTGGACAAAATATGGTGATTTAAAGTTAATTTTTCAAGATTTCTTGTGTAGGNGACAATAGAAATTAATAAAATTATGTGGACAAAATATGGTGATTTAAAGTTAATTTTTCAAGATTTCTTGTGTAGGCCAATCACTAAATGTGCAAATTTATTGATAATGTAGCAAAGGTATATGCTGAAGCATACATAAAAGAGCATATTAATATTGTTATACATTCTAAGCAGGTTGAACGTAGCAGTCTTGGAAGTAAGCTGTTGAAGGGTTAGAAATTGTTTTACTCTTATACATGGAGAGGGGAGGGTGAAGGCTGAGGTCGAGCCTGGCGAGACATACTTCAGTACAGTATATGGCGAAAAGAGGTCCTACATAAATATCTACATGCCCCGTCCTGCTAATATACCACAGCTATTGTTCTAGTAAACACAACTTACAAACTAAATGGAAAATCTTGATTGTTAAAGGAGAAGTTCTTATGTGAGTCAATGCTTCCAGAAGTGATGTAATTAAATATGGTGGTTTGTTAGGACCGATTAATCAAAATCGAGGTGAAATTGCAGGGATTGAATAAGATGTAATATAATGGTATATGACTGTATCAAGTAAAAATGATAGGAAATTAATGGACCGCAACTAGAAAAAAGTAAACCAAACATGGTAATATTGCATGTCAGAGCATTAGAGAATGTTTGTTTCGCCAGCTTGTCTGGTATTTTAAACAAATGAAGTCATAGATGGCTGACGGAATGATAGAGCACAAGTATGTGGAAGACATGTTTACGATGTTAAGTCATATGGTTGTACTGTTGGTAACTAAGATGGCTGACATGGAATAACAAAGCATGGATATAATACAAGATGGTGGATGGAGCACAGAATAGAAGGAATGAGTTAGCGTGATGGAAACGTGACTAGGCAAAATTGAATCCTATATGGTAGTCGGTGGCAGTACTGTATTTTCTCCCCGATTTTTGGGATTTGTATCATTTTGTGTTTTTTCTTGATGTTTTGGGTTAAACCTCACCTAGGGCCATGGTCAAGTCCGACAACAATCTACATGATAGCTAAATTGGCAGCTCGTCTTGTGGTGAAATCGATAATTTAAACACTAGCATCGCAAAGATCACGAAAATGAAAACGAATGATAAACGACAAAATGAATATGGTGAGCAGAGTGAATTCGACAGATGATCAACGGTGAGGGAGATTGAAGCCTTTTGATTAATTAATCAATGAGAAACATTGGTGTCGGGTCTAACGAGCGTGATTAATAAGCCAATACAAACATTTTGTGTGGGTGGGTAGGAATTAACTGAGCACAAGTAATGAGCCAATAAGAATCATTGGTGGCAAGAGTGGAGCGGTACAGACTAATTAACCAATGATAAATATTGGTGAGGGTCAGTCGCCAACTGGATGTGGTGCCGAGGGAACTTTCAGAAATGTAATGTTTTAAAATAAATATTTCATAATTATATTTATAATTATTTATTATCTATAACTTATATATTTTTGTATTTTTTTGGAGTACTGTGTAAGATTTTTGGGTTCAAATTCATACAGGGTTACATATCAAGGTCAAAGGTCAAGTTCAAGGTCACTTGAATGCGATTTGGTGGTTGGATGAAATCAAATCCTGGAGACTGGTCAGTTCCACTTCCTCGTCCCCTGTAAACCAAAACATTTGAATTTTTTGTTTTTTATAAATTTTTGAATACATTTTGATTAAATTTTTATATTTTTGAAATAATTTTTGGAAAATTTTTAATATTTTTGGGACATTTTAAAACAATTTTAGAATTTTTAAGTTCCGAGTCATTCAAGGTCAAGGTATTGGGTCAAGGTCACCTGGATATAAGGTGCCAGTCGGGATATGTCAATGTCATTTATACCTCGGTTTTTTAGTCTTTTCAAATTTTTACAATTAATTGGGATTTTTGGCCGTTTTTGGGTTTTCAAGTTAAATGTCACTAGTGTCAAGGTCAAGGTCCCCGACATCCAGTATGGCGGAAGAGATGAGCACTAGCCAACCTGTCGAGGGCCGGTCGTGTCGAACCCCGGCACTTCCACATAAATATCTTTAAATAACGTCTTTATATTTGTGTTTAATTTTATGATTTTTTTTTTATTTTATAATATTTTTTTAAGGGTTGAGGATTTTTTGGGGATTATTCATGTTTTTTGTTGGAAGGTTTTACAAGATCATGGGCACAGGGTCAATGTCTTAGCGGTTCCAGTAACCATTTTTGCTCTATCCCAAATTATTCCAAAAGCTTGTTTCTTCCAAAATGGGCTCCTTCTTTACAAATGAGAAACTCGGCGACTTTTTGAGGGAAAAAGAGAAATGTTAAGGGAAGAAGGAAATTTTATACGAAAAATTGCCGATTTCAAAGGAAAAAGGGAATTTTTGAGAGACAAACGAGGAAAAGGTATATTCAAGATGGCGTAGGCCGTTGCCTCAGACTCATCATAATCATACTACTGTAGTGCTATAATAAAATTAAATTAGCTGCGTAGCCTAGTGTTAAGTTGATNGCCAAGGTCATTGGTAAAAACGAGAATCCCAAATTATTCCAAAAGCTTGTTTCTTCCAAAATGGGCTCCTTCTTTGCAAATGAGAAACTCGGCGACTTTTTGAGGGAAAAAGAGAAATGTTAAGGGAAGAAGGAAATTTTATACGAAAAATTGCCGATTTCAAAGGAAAAAGGGAATTTTTGAGAGACAAACGAGAAAAAAGGTATATTCAAGATGGCGTAGGCCGTTGCTTCAGACTCATCATAATCATACTACTGTAGTGCTATAATAAAATTAAATTAGCTGCGTAGCCTAGTGTTAAGTTGATNTCAGACTCATCATAATCATACTACTGTAGTGCTATAATAAAATTAAATTAGCTGCGTAGCCTAGTGTTAAGTTGATGTATGTCCTATGGATGTGCCAGTGACACCAGGTTCTTAGACAACTTTAACAAATGTTCTTTAAAAATAATTATCTAGTAATTAAACTATTCTTTGTACCTACCATTCATTGCCAAAATAATTGCTTTGTTGAAAAGACCACACTATAATATGCTTAGTTCCTGATGCATGTCTAAATATGTTGGATTATTTTATAACTCTGTGTTCATTGTGAGGGACTGAGGTTTTGGCAACCATCAGATTTCATGACCTTGTTTTCTTCGATTAATATAATATTTTGAAGACTAAAAAATGATAAGTTAAAATTAATAAAAAAATAAAGAGATTATAGTGGCAGTGAGAGTAAAAGATGCTGTATAACTCCCACTCTGCTGATTCTCTATACTACAGCTGGTGTATTCAAATGTCACTTATCAGCACAACACGTACACTGGTGAGATGCTGACAAGCTTGGCGTCATGCTGGCATAGTAAGAGCGTGACATGTTAACTACGTATAAACTGTATACGTGTGCCGCAGGTGCAGGATCTGGGCCGGAATCTTGATGAGTCACGCCAGTACGCAGAGAAGCTGGAGCAGTTGGTCCAACAACTCAACAACACAGTAAGTATACTTTTTGGCCAGCGAAGTGGCTACAGTAACTCCTAGTCTGATGTAACCTAAACAACTTAACGTAACTTTGCAGATACGTAAATACATTCGGATACGTAACTACCTGTTCCTATAAAAATAATACAGTATTCTACAGTACTTCATTTGCTTCGTATTTACAATACATATTCANCTGGAGCAGTTGGTCCAACAACTCAACAACACAGTAAGTATACTTTTTGGCCAGCGAAGTGGCTACAGTAACTCCAAGTCTGATGTAACCTAAACAACTTAACGTAACTTTGCAGATACGTAAATACATTCGGATATGTAACTACCTGTTCCTATAAAAATAATACAGTATTCTACAGTACTTCATTTGCTTCGTATTTACAATACATATTCANGTAACTACCTGTTCCTATAAAAATAATACAGTATTCTACAGTACTTCATTTGCTTCGTATTTACAATACATATTCAACCCAGCTATACTAAAACATGTAAATACTATGCGTGTGGGGCAGCGGTGGCTCAGTGGTAAGGGCGCTCGCCTCCCACCTTGGCTATCCGGGTTCGATCCCCGGCGGGTTCACTCCCGAATTTTTGCATGTGGGAATCGTGCTGGACGATGCCGCTTGCCGGCAGGTTTTCTCGGGGTTCTCCCATTTCCCCCGGCCTTGCATTCCAGCGCCGCTCCACTCTAGGGTCTCATTTCTGTCATGCCCGGGGATGGCGGTCACCTACGGGTCCCAGCTGGAAAGACCGTAAATTCGGAGAGTGTTGCCTTGCCCTAGGGTGCACTCCGCATACGCCATTATTATTATTATTACTACGAGTGTGCAGTAAATTCTGTTTACTTATATCTTAACGCATCCAGAAAGTAAGGGTAGAGTCTTTTTGTTAATTTTTAGTGGCACAGACTATAGGATGCCTGGGGTTTGAGGGTAAATCACAAAATGACTTCATCACAACTTCTTAGTTTTGGAACAGGTTTATTCAATCGGACATTACTTATACTTTTCCGTCACTGTTGCGGGAATTTACACATACTTTCTGCCGACGATTTTCTCACACATTAATGCCCTGCGAGTTAAAGGCCTGAAGGGCTTGTTACAATGTTCAAAGTTCTGGTTACATTTCTGATGANACACATTAATGCCCTGCGAGTTAAAGGCCTGAAGGGCTTGTTACAATGTTCAAAGTTCTGGTTACATTTCTGATGATGTGGGGGCATTAGGTGTCAGGACAGGTCCCTGAGTGACGACAGGGTTACTTATCTGCACATGTTGCGTGGTAGTTGTTCCGGCAGATGGAGGTCTGGTGAGCTGGATGGTGCTGGTAAATGCCCTCTGTGGTTGGTCTGTTGCACGCAGCTGGCTTCCTCTTGAGCTGGCACCCCTCGTAAGGGCTCACCACTCGCTCCCATTCTCGATGTAGGGTAGTACCGGACTGTTGACTACCCCACCACATCCCCCACCACGTCCCGGCGAGGGACCACACAGGTTTGTGTGGGTCCCACCCTTCCTTCGCGGATCCGGGTTGCACTGGACATGCACACTAGCTCGATATGGCACTTCTCGGTGAAGTTCAACACTCGACTCCGCCTTTTCGGTGTGGTGCAACTGACTGACTGGAAGCTGACTGCCTTATGCGGTCACAGGCTGGCTAACTCGTGTACCGATGTGATCAAACTACTCGTCTGTCGTGACTCTGGTAACTGTCTCTGACACTGCCCTGCGTTTCGCGTTTCGTGTCCGATTCGGCTGACCCCTTAATGTCGTGACTGACNCTCGGTGTGGTGCAACTGACTGACTGGAAGCTGACTGCCTTATGCGGTCACAGGCTGGCTAACTCGTGTACTGATGTGATCAAACTACTCGTCTGTCCAGACTCTGGTAACTGTCTCTGACACTGCCCTGCGTTTCGCGTTTCGTGTCCGATTCGGCTGACCCCTTAATGTCGTGNGGGGGGGGGGTGGGGAGGGGGTTGTGGTTGTCAGCCAGCATCGCGCTATTATCCATAAACCGTCACACGAAAATTCCCCCCTCGTCTCTTTGACGCTGGCATACAACTTTGCCTGATTTCAGCATAATTTTAGTTTAATTTCGATTCTAGGTACTAAGCTATTCTGTGCTCTTTGTTTGCGATACGTGAGTCTCCGGGTGGCCAGCGGCACTGGTTTCTCGCTTATCGGTCCGCCCGCCTGCTGTCTCCACTCCTTGCACGCTCGGCTTTAAGGTTTAACAGGCCTCGCCCTGCCTGTAAGAAGGGGCTAACACCCCAGCCTTGTGGGTTCCAATACACAAGGCGTTCATTCTCCCTAAAACTGCGGTTCTGTTCCGTGGTTCTCTATTTGAACTCGCAAAATACCTAGGGCGATACAATTCTGAACTATTTAAACACCTCCACTACCACATGTTGGACCAAGTACATTATACATTAACTTTCTTACATGGTAACTCACCAATTTACATTGTTACATTACAAAATGACCCTCTAAATTACTTTAATCGTTCTTCTGTGCTTCGGTCTCCTATTAAGGCGGAGCACCTTCTTGAGGTATAAAAACAAACAGATGGGGGATGGCCTGTATATATTGCACAGCTGGCAACAGTTTTACGTTTTGGTGACAGGAATTAATTTTACGTTAAGTACGATTACACATGTCGCCAAGGAATAAGCACTCATAAATCTAGTCTGGTAACTCTTTTCAATGGTTCACACTACTGGCTGGCACTCGGCCACTATTTAACAAATGGCTGACGAAAATACACAAAGCACTCTGACACATGTTACATTTTTACTTTANGGCACTCGGCCACTATTTAACAAATGGCTGACGAAAATACACAAAGCACTCTGACACATGTTACATTTTTACTTTTAAGAAGACTCACAGGTCGTGAAAAGAAAAAAATTATATAACCTCTTTACTTTCTCTCGGCTGTTGCCCGCGACGTTTGCCGTTAGGCCCTAGGTAAACATAAACACTCTCACGGTAAAAAAAACTTACAACATGGAACTTGAATAAAAGTACACCCAGGCACACTTGAGTTTTGCATCTAAGTATTTTGGCTGAAGGCCTGAATACACTGTTCAACTGTAAACAGTTCTTGTCGCGCTTAAATTGCGGCGCACTTAGGTTGTTTGGCAGGTCGTATAACCTGACCTAGTTTTCGCAACGAGGGTGGCATGGGTACACTTACCCCAAAGAGTCTGTGTCTGGCTGCCGGGTGATGTCTTCTTGCACCTGGCACTGGAAACTGGATGCGTCTCGGCATCCGTGGTGGTGATGAGGGAGTGAGGGCCGCCTCACTTCCTCTCGTTCTGTGGACTTACTGGACTGCTGCATTGCAGGCCCGTTCTCGGCGCGTGACTGCGGATTCCCGGCTTCGTTGCTTGGTTGGTGCACTTCGCTTCTTCACCGTTTCGCTTCTCGCCCCTCGCCTGTTCTAAGTCCACGCACTTTCCCGTGTGCTCGTGTGACCGTCTTCTCGTCCGTTTATTTTGGCTCCGTTATCTGTCCGCCCGGAGTTCATCTTGGCTGGCGCTCTTCACACCTCGTAATCGCGCCCGGGCGCGCGGCGCTCTATTTCTTATCGGTCCACCCTGCGTGAACTGTCGTACTTCAGATAAAACTTGGGCTGTGTTCCTTCTTAACTGTTATTACTGTTTTCCGTCATCTATCCCTGACCTGGGTCACTGCCCCGTGACCTAGTGACCCGCTGTTGTTCAGTGGCCTCGCTACTCTCGTCTCTGGACATTTCAGGCCCGATAAGCACGTCTCACCGGTGGTTTTCTTTCTGGCCGCACGGTTTTTTACACCCGTCCGCCTGCCTATTTCTCCTGTCATTTACATTGTCCCTCCTTCAGGGAAATTATGACTAAATTTACTATCGGTAGACGCTGAATGTCATCCTAGTCCGCCCAGCACATGTAATTTCCCACTGTCTAGTGGAAATGACCTCGCATTTTCCTCTCCATTACCGCTCCTCGCTCGCTACTTCACTACTGTCTCCGCTCCTCGCTACTGTCTATTCGCTAGACTTGCTGTCTTGCTCTCTTAATCGAACTCACTACTCATCCTCGACTCGGTTGTCAACTGGGCGCCAAAGGGGTTTGATGAGACTCCCCTTAAGTCTTTGGGTTCCTCCTTACTAGCTCGGTACCCTTCGGTATGTTCAGCCTGACTAGTAAGGAAATATGGTACAGGTGAGACCCTTTTACTCGGGTATACTTGTATAGTCTGGTTCTCTGATACTGTCTGTACAGACGTATCTGTGCCCCACCGTTGGGAAGCCAATTAACACATCCAAAAAGTTATGGTAGAGTCTTTTTGTTAATGTTTAGTGGCACAGACTATAGGATGCCGTGGGTTTGAGGGTAAATCACAAAATGACTTCATCACAACTTCTTAGTTTTGGAACAGGTTTATTCAACAGGACATTACTTATACTTTCCCGGCACTGTTGCGGGAATTTACACATACTTTCTGCCGAGGATTTTCTCACACATTAACGCCCTGCGAGTTCAAGGCCTGAAGGGCTTGTTACAATGTTCAAAGTTCTGGTTACATTTCTGATGTTGTGGGGGCATTAGGTGTCAGGACAGGTCCCTGAGTGACGATCGGGTTACTTATCTGCACATGTTGCGTGATAGTTGTTCTGGCAGTTGGAAGTCTAGTGAGTTGGATGGTCCTGGTAAAGGCCCTCTGTGGTTGGTCTGTTGCACACAGCTGGCTTCCTCTTGAGCTGGCACCCCTCGTTAGGGCTCACCACTCGCTCCCGTTCTCGACGTAGGTTAGTAACGGACTGTTGACTACCCCACCACATCCCTGCGAGGGACCACACAGGTGTGTGTGGGTCCCACCCGTCCTTCACGGATCCGGGTAGGANTTGACTACCCCACCACATCCCTGCGAGGGACCACACAGGTGTGTGTGGGTCCCACCCGTCCTTCACGGATCCGGGTTGCACTGGACAAGCACACTAGCTCGACATGGCACTTCTCGGTGAAGTTCACCACTCGACTCCGCCTTCTCGGTGCGGTGCAACTGACTGACTGGAAACTGACTGACTTATGCGGTCACTGGCTGGCTAACTCGCGTCCCGGCGTGATCAAACTACTCGTCCGATGTGACTCTGGTAACTGCCTCTGACACTACCCTGCGTTTCGCGTTTCGCGTCCGATTCGGCTGACCCATTAATGTCGTGACTGACTATCTGCGCATCCCGTGGTGGCAGTACTGAACTTCCGTGCCACTTTCTGCTCGTTACTTCGACTGATGGACGGGGCTGACCTCTCTGTGCG
>NQII01010520.1:0-16656 GCA_002778355.1 Clitarchus hookeri
ACCCCGGATACGGGTACTCTGGTGCCGGCTACCCCGGATACGGGAACTCTGGTGCCGGCTACCCCGGATACGGGAACTCTGGTGCTGGCTACCCGGGGTACGGGTACTCTGGTGCCGGCTACCCCGGATACGGGTACTCTGGTGCCGGCTACTCCGGATACGGGAAGTCTGGATACTCCGGCCTTGGCTATGGCTACCAAGGATATGGCACCTCCGGTCTTGGCTCCCGTTACTCATACTCACCATACTCCGGCTAAAACGCTTGGGTAGTTGCTACTGAAACCGCTCTTCAACTATCATTCCTCACATGCTTCTAATTNCATACTCCGGCTAAAACGCTTGGGTAGTTGCTACTGAAACCGCTCTTCAACTATCATTCCTCACATGCTTCTAATAACTTCAAATGACGAACATCTGAAATTACATTTCAAAAAAATATGTTGTACTCTTTTCTTGAAAAATAAATTGGTTTTCCTATTTTATCTAGCTCTTTACTTGTAGAAGCGTAATGAATATTTTGTTAATGTAAGAATTGTCTTTGTAAAGTAGGATATTAAGTGGACATTAGTAAGAGGTTTGAATCACAGGCTATAATTGTTTAAATATATTTATGATTGCATTTATTTTAGCTTATATTACAACATATTGTTTAGTTATTTTTCGTAGTTTTACGATATATGTGTAGAAAGGCTAACTGGAACCCGTATACTTGTTTTACTGATATTCCTGTAATAGTTCAGATTAATTTCGCACGCATTTTCAAGCTATGGTGCTATTTTACTTAGGCCTAGTTAAAAACTAATGCAATTACGTTTGAAAATTTACTGCTCCTTTCATATGGCACATCGTTTTAATTATCGATGGATATGAGAAGGTAATTATTTTAATCACCTTTATAGCACAAACAAAGAAAAATATTAATTCATTTATATTATGGTGAATGTAACTTCCTTCTATCTGTTGTTGACTGACGATGATCCAAGTAGGTTGGCTATAATATATTTAGCATACATTCTAGCTCTCACATAATCTGTTTATTAGATGTTTTCGTAGGAAGTATTAGAATGACGTATTCTGGTATGACGGTTCAGCCACGGTTATCAATGTGTTTGATAATTTTAATTATAAATACAAGACAATAAATTGATATTAGACCACTAGTCACATAAAAAAAAAGGAAATGGTAACCATTTCAAGCATAATATTCACTTTAAAAGATAACTAGTTGCTTTAAAAATAAAAGCACATACAAGTTAATAGCCATAAATAATCAACATTGTTATCAGTGACAAGGAAGAGATATTTAAGTACAATAAAGGTAATATATCCCACCACGGACAGTTTTTTTAAAAATTAAAATGAAATGTTTTGAATTATATATATATATATATATGATTGAACTAGGAAAGTAGATCCCCACGTGAAATATTTCAGTTTACATTTCAAAATTATATCACATTAGTGTTTGAGAATATGTGCTGCTACTCCCCCGCACCACCTACAAAAAAANGTTTACATTTCAAAATTATATCACATTAGTGTTTGAGAATATGTGCTGCTACTCCCCCGCACCACCTACAAAAAAAGGTTTTCAAAGTCCTACTGAATAAAAAAAAAAAATTGATTTAGTTATAATAAATATAAAATGTATCTGAGTTTCATAGGCATTACTCTAAATAATAATAATTTTTTCATTGCTGCCCTACAAAATTTCAAGGTTTGAAAGTAATATAAAGTTCAACCAATTCCCACAACATTGGTATGCATGTAGTTATACCCTTTATCCCTAGCAGAGATGGAATCAACATGTATTAAATACTTATTTTCAAATGGTAAACTCACAAATTTTTACATGATATATCTATATCTATACCAATGAACCGTTTCGTTACATACTTTTTATAATGATTGTAACTATCAAAAATATAACATTTTCAGATACACCTGTCTGTAGGTATTACTTTTTTCCCCTTGAAAATAAGGCGAAACACGAAATATCCAGTAGAATGATTCCAACGGAAAACTTAAAAACAGTAGATTTAAATATATTTTGGGCCTACAGCTTTATTTTCTGTTTTACACACATAAATATATAGNAAACTTAAAAACAGTAGATTTAAATATATTTTGGGCCTACAGCTTTATTTTCTGTTTTACACACATAAATATATAGGTATGTACAATTGCAGTAATATTTAAAACATAAAAAATTATTACACAAGCAATGTACTACTACAGAAAATTTTACCACGTGTAGGTCCTTTAGGTACTGATAGGTGTTTTGAAGCTATTCCCCACCTGTGGGATACAGGATGTTTTATAGGATCTGAATTATCTCTCTGGAGCAGACTATGGGCGCCGTGGATGTTGAATAGGGGCAGTAAAAAAATAACTGTAGTCACTGGGTGCTTCAATTGACTGGGTTATATTGTCTTGAATATTATACACATATACAACACCGAGATGTGATACCTTGCGAGTTGGGGGCCTTAAGGGCTAATTAAAGTGTTCGTACTAACTGATGCTGACGTCTTGCAGGGCGGGACGCTAGGCGTCGGGGAGGTTTCTTTGAGCGACGACACTGATACTTAGCTATACTTGTAGTTCTGGGTGTTCCGGAGATAGGTTGAGGTCCGGTATGTCGGGCGGCCTTTCACAGACCCTGGCTTCGGTGACGACTCTCCACGGCGGCTGCACTGGGTTCACTTCTCGACGGACGACTCCACAACACGCCTCTTCCGGTGATCTCACGATCCGACTGATCCCCTCCTTGTCCCGCAAGTTGGCTTTTAACCTCTTTTGATCCCCCGCAGATCCTTGCACGTGTGTCCATTCATTGGGGGGGGGGGAGGAAAGGGGTGAGAGCCTGCTGCCACTGCCAAACGCTGTCAGTACTTCTCCCGCGGCTAACTAGCATTGTATCGGCGAAACTCAGCTTACCTCAGCATTTATTTGGCGTGTGTCCAAGTTCTCACGCAGTTTTTTTCGGGGTGGGGAGGGCACTAGCAGCACGTGTTAATGGGCGGCACATGTACGGGGGGCCCTACGCTGGGCATCCTGGTTTAAGAGGGCAGAGGGTGTGATAGTGGTGCTTCTAAACACTAACAATGCATCACGCGTCAAATTCTTGATGTAAGGGTCATTCCATACCATTTCAACTAACAGTTGTTGCCACATAGTTTCAGAAAAACTTAATTTTTTTACCACTAAATCATACATGTTTTGAGAGTTCAAAACTAATTTCATGCTTGCGTTTGGCGTACACTGCTTTTTTTACATGACAATGTGCAGTATTTTTGCATTTTCAAGCATTTGCAGTAATTGCTGTAGCACCATTATTTATAACNTCTAGTCACTGCCCTCCTTGGCACGTGTCTTAATTCCCTTGTGGGCCAAAATTGCTAGCCTACCTCGGCATGACTTCGGCATGCGTTAATAGCTTGTACATCCTCTCGGGTCAACCTGATCTGGCCGCGCGTGTCCGACGGCGTGTGTCAACTGTAGGCGCTTGCCGGAGGTAAGATGACTGGGGGGTGTCAGGGATGCTTCTACTTAAAATATGCACTACGCATCAGTTTTCCACCTTTATTTTAGCGTTTTTTTATACTTTCTGTACTTAAACTAAGTTTTAGCTGTTCCATTTTAATATCCTTGGAAGTAATTGACGAACGAGTCTAAATTTGTAAAGTAGTTCATTTCTGAAATAGTTTATCAATTACCATCCTTCTACAAAGTAACCTTACACTAATATGTTTCGAAATTATGCGTGGAAAAACAATTTACTTGAGGTACTTTCTGAAGAAGAAAAAACACAGAAAAGTGGACAACAATAAATTCTTCTATTTTGTCTTTGAATATCACCTAATTTAAAGCTATTTTACTAAACATAATTTTTGAGAAAGAAACAAAATCAACAAAAATTACCTTATTTTGAGTCCATTTCGGTCTCTAAGAAAATGTACGTCTTATCTTAATGTTGTTTGTACAAATTCTCGAAACAAACCTTATTTAATACTTTTTCCTGCACTAGATAAACATTGCATAATAAAGGGAATTTTTATAGAAGACTTTTCAAACATTATATTGTTCTGGTTACTCGTTTTTGTACGAAACATTCTATGGCCTACATTGCGGGTAATACTGATCGATTTACATTACAAAATTCTTAAAGTTAACTAAGTAATTTTATATTTCATATAGATTGAATCTGATAGCCACTTTTCCTTTATTTGTTTGTCAGTCTAGTACAAATTGCATGTATCCGTCAAGGTACACCTATTCGGCTCAAAAAGGAATTACTTGAAACAAAATTAATTTAATTAAGTCATAAAGTAGAAAATAATAACTTTTTATTAGTTATCATGGTACTTACATTTTGTTTGCGTATTGTCATTTCTGATTAACGTACCACATTATTTTTTTCTCATATACGGGTTCCTATACGAGTAAACAACGTAATGGCATCAAAATCTTGAAAAAGGAATTATGAATAATAAATTACTTTCAAAATGTGCACTCTAATAAAAAATTTTCACCACAAGTTTGTTTGACAAAAGTTGGAAATTTTTTTTGTCTAAATACAGGTAATACCCCAGAACTGAATATTACTCACTTAAAACATGGATTTAAATTTTGACTGAAAAACTGAAATTAAAATAACATAAATTAACGAGTTCATATTGTGCTTCTATGTATTTTGTTTATATTAAATGCACAGTAATTTAATTAAGTACAATAACTAGATGTCACTGTTAGTTAACAGAACCTATTTAATAGTATTTGCATTAGCGAAAATGAGGTAAAGTGCAAAGTATGATAAAGTAATCCGTAGAGAAATAATTTATATGTTTCTTGAATTCAATTACGATCCACTGAATATTGGAAACAAAATATAAAATCATTTGACCAGTGATAAAAAAATTAATGAAAGTAATTTTAATACATACCTACTTGTTGTACACTCATGGCATATCTAAACTCATTCGAACCAAGAAATTACGAATTATTTAAACTTAATAATGAATCATAATGAAAAAATGTGGAAATCCTACAAATTATTACAGAATATAACTAACGGTTTCAAGTTATGTACTTATATATGTATTTCACTTAGGATTGGAATAAATAGTTACAACGGTGTATACAAGTAAAATTTATACAAAATTGCGCATTGTTTGTATCATAGATCATATCCTCTCAACATATCGACAAGCCTGACAATCCTACCTTAGCTGTTATAGAAACCTTACACTGCGACCACTGTCTGGAGTGGAGTGGAGATATTCGGGTGGATCTTAACGTCGAGGTCTTGAGAGCCGAACCATTGTCTCCGAAGTCGATATTTCAGACAACATAACGTACCAGCATTCGTTTGTTTCACTTAATATACGTTTGTATATAAATTCCCATAAATTAATAAAAAAACTTTGAATTAAAATATTGTATATTCTTTAAGTAGTAATGGATTAATAGATACGCCTACATACAATTAATTGGGATTACATACTGTTCCTAACGCAGTGTTAAAACAACACAATTATTATTCGTTAATAGAAAATGTGCACATGAATTTATTTTAACGTTTTCCGTTATCTGCAAACAACATTTTCAAACGGAATACAGCGTTTACATCACACGATATCTTTCTTAATTTTTTTTTGTTGAAGACAGAATATAAATCTTTGGGAAATCTTTATAATGGGTTTTTATTTCAAATATTAATTACGCTATATCTTTAATGCAAATGGAATTTTTGGATACAGAAGTAGGCCTCAAACTACAAGAAAATATATGGAGTTCAAAAAAATACAAACAATATGACAACTAAATGCCTTATGGTTCAGACTTTTAGCCGATTTCGCCATTTGAATAATTAAAATTCAAATTTTATTTGTTAAAACGTTTTTTTAACAAATGCGCAGTTTCGGACTCATGCGCAAGACTGACTAAAATTTTTTCTTAACAAACCATTAAACGTTGTTCCTTTAGCACAATATCCTCGCCAAAAAAAGTAAATAACTTCACTCATATAAATATATTTAAAATAGGAATTACTTTTAAATAACCTTGGCTATATAATTTTTTTTAAATACAAACCCGGACGGCATTGGAGATTGTATATCAATTTTTGAACTGATAATGAATTTGATTGTTAGTCAAAAAATGAATGAAATATGGCCTTCGGGATATTTCCCTCACTCCCCTTCGAAGTTTGCTGTTTCAATAAAATCAATGGTTTTTTTCTTTAAAGAAAGCCAAAGACGAAATTAAGCAACGTTTCCAGGTTCAGTGAGACTGGCTATCCAAATGTTCGATGCCGAGTTTGGTAGGAAAATAATACCAGTGAGATTCAATGGTCTTGTTTCATTACGCAATGAAAAATGTCATAAATAAGTTCTTTTTTGAAAGTTCCTTACAAACAAAGACATTTAAAAAATAAAATTGTTTCTGCGATTAAGTTCGTTTGTCGAACGGCACCTCAAAAATGTCAACGTTTTAAGCCCGGTTTGTTCCACAACTGCCTAGCACAACATCTACGCATAACCACTCTCGATATATTAGGACTTCCGGTATACTACAAGCAAGAAAAAAAAAATAAAAGGAATTTTGACCTGCGCGAAAAAATAAAAGATAAACTCACATTGATCTCAGATGTTGAAATGAACAGGAGAATTTTTAATGAAGTTATTTCGCTTCGAACTGATCTTTATTCTTTCTCCATAAAATTTGCGTGCAAGCAACATTTTACCTAATTTATACGGGATGACCGCAAAAAAAAAAAAAAAAAAATTACAGCCTTGTGAATCCGTTAGTAACAAATCATTAGTAATTTTTTTTTTCTTTTAAGAGCTTGAGGAACTCCCGCAATCTCAGCACGCTATCGAGAAGCAACTACAGGAGAAAGCCACGTGCCAAGATAACAGTTAACATAATGCAGAGCTGCAAGAAACAAAATTTATGTAGCGTTATGAGTTTAGAGCAGTATCAAGGCATGTGTGGGTATTTAGAATCGGAAGTGGGACGTTTTTTTACTTGGAGGAAGTGCTCACCACCTAACCTTGTCGGCGCTGCAATCGACACTAATGTGCGTGTCGCCCTAACGCGATTGTAAGTTCAGCTCCACAAAGGAGTGATATCGACGTGTAGTTACAGACAACACTTCAAGTATCTTGTATAGTCTATTTGCGGTATATTCACACATTTTTAAACACACACTTGAAAAATCATCCCGTCTATGACGTGTTTGGTTGCTTTCTATATGTGTTGATTTTTTTCACAAGGTGTTATACGTCTGTTAAAATAAAAAAATATTTTTTTTCGGTTAAACTAGACTTTTGTTTATATTTTATATAAACATTATATTTGATATATAATGAACACAAACACGAATAAAATAGTGGGAAAATCGGCGTGTTGGTAATTAGTAGTCAGAAATAGTTCTCCTGCAAAATATTATTAAACTGAAAGCGCACGAGTGCGTTGCGTTGTTCAATTGGTGATATTTTATGGACTTGTTTAAGTTTTGTTTGCCTGAAGCGGAGGAATATCCTGAAAGTATAACTTCAGCAGAGCTTCAGAAAAGTAACCGAGATTGGACTATACGAATATATAGCTGCACAATATACAAATATGATAAATTTTTTCGTACGAGTACCAAAATGTTCGCTTATTTTGTACAATAAGTATTTCAAATATGATGCACTCACCAGCCTTAAGAAGACACAGATATTCAAGGCTCGTCTNTTATTTTGTACAATAAGTATTTCAAATATGATGCACTCACCAGCCTTAAGAAGACACAGATATTCAAGGCTCGTCTACTCTCTATGGCAGTGTCTGTGAAAAACAATATTTACCGGTCTTGTTACGTAAGCGGTTTTAATACAACTTACTTACATGCATCTTATGAAACTTAATCTTATTACTTGGCACTTGGCAAAAAAGAACTCTGCAAAAAGATTTAGTTACCGTTTAATTGAGCATGTAATAATGGAACTGTGTATTCTTCCACACGTGTAAAAATAATATTGCTAATTACATATCCACGCTTAGACTAGAAGAAAATGCAAAATTGAAAGAAAGATGTATTTAATATTATAATATTAAAAATATAATTAAAAACGATTCCATTTGCCATTAACTTAAGCACTACGCTATTGATAAAAAATTTATTAATTGTGATAAGGAACAAAATATTATATTACACATACGCCATTACAATGCTGTAGAATATAGCAGAAACTCAAAATGCAACATAAAACAGACACAAAAATTACCAAATTTCTATGTTAAAGGCACTTAAGACAGCTCTGATAAATATATGGCCTACTTGTAAGAGACATTATGTATTCTGTATTCTTCCACCCTACGTAAAATTAACATTGCCAAGGTTTGGATCACTTTTATCGTGCGTAATATTTTACAAATTTGCTCACTCGTACACTCAAATGCATAGAAACAGCTAAATAAACTAATTCCGTTTTAGAAAATGTTTGCCAAACTCTCTTAATTCAACTTTAATACGTGGTATTACTTTCCCTCCGTCATTAGCAACTTTACTGAGCGCATATAGTCAAGAGTTCCCGTTAAAATACGTATATACAGGCAGGGAAAGTGGCATTTTTAGTTGGTTAATTTAAAAAGTACGCTATTAATTGTGAATAGTTTATATCGACATTCGTGCGGTGTTTTTATGTTATATTATAGGTTTCTCTGACATACTCTAAAGATCTGCAATGGCTCGCGTCTATAAAAATATTTCACATATTTGCTCACCCCGGTAGCAAACGATATCAAAATTATCTCTATTCACAAATTGGTTGTTTCGTCTCACGTAGAGTCTGACATTTTGCAAATAACTAATTTTAATTCAGGATATTTAAGTGTGTATGTGCTTATCTCTGCCTTATTAATCGCGTAATGTCATATTTCGTATTATAATTGCTCTTATGGTGATAACTTTACATTTTATTAATATATTTGTGCTATTCACAATATACACATTACGCATATCGCACGTTAACATTTTGCCACTAATTTGCTTAACCCTATTAAAACCTTGGCATAAAAATTAAGTGGATAGGGGAGAACTGTAAAGAAAGTATATATAATCTACCTTTATTGTCGTGTGTTAGGTTATTTCATTTAAAACTCCCCCCACTGGAGTAAAGATTGAAACAAACGAGATACCCAGTACAAGGAAAATACATAAAACTGAGGCACGCAACTAGTATTGATTATTTTGTAATGGAACTTACAGATGGCGGCCAACATGCACACTGATAGCGCTCTACTGTAATTTGTATTAAGTTTATACAGATATTCTGCATACGTCGTTTGTACTAGGTTCATCAAATTTCTTTGTAACTTTGAAACTGTGCATAGCACTTCGAGCAATCTTTTTGATGTTGTGGCAAATAACCAATTGAAATAAATTCTAAGGACTTTGCATTTGGCCTTTTATACATCTGGGATGAAGTTACAAAGTTGTGATGTTAACTGACGTCGCCTTATTATAACATGAACATTTCGCGGTTAGACACGTTTCAATTTGTTCGCCCACTCGATATCCCACTCTAAACAAACATCTGCACGAAATTCGGCCAACAAAAAGCTATTTCATTAATACCTCATTTCACACGTCCAACAAAAACAACGCACGCTGAAATATTTTTGTACCTGTAGAAGATACACAAATTTATTACAACGTTATAACTTAACTAGGTGGGTTAGAATACAACATGTATAAAATTTATTCGGTAAGTACTATTCGTCGGAGGAAAAATAAACGGTCCAGCTACGAGTTATGTCACCAAATTCGTCAGCTCAACTGATAAAGTATTTTAATAATATTTAAAACATCAAAGTTACGTTTTAATTAAGCGTATATCATTATTTTATACTATAAAAATACTGTTAAATAGAAAGCAATGAACTATCATTCGCCTATTACAAGAGCTAAGAAACTTATAAAATGAGAAATTAATAAAATAAAAAAAGGGAAACGCTTAGTTTTTACAAGTCTGATCATTCATAAAAAAAAAATTAAAAATAAAAGAGAGGGAGACTACAGCTAACGCACCGATCACCCAAGATATAAATTATATTGATAAGTAAGAATGATTAACAAACTTTTAAACATGTGTGACGTGAAAATTTAAATATTCCAATCTGAAAAATTTACTTTACAAACGACGCACCAAAACTCAATATAATAAAGTTTTACATGTAAACTATTTGGTACTATAGCCGTTGCCAAATTCACACTGTTCTCGCCTTTTATAATTTGTATAAATTATAAATACGTATTATGATTTAATTTTATAATATATAAAACAATTTAAAGTTAGTAAGAATATTGAATGTTTGTGGTACGTGGTTTAAAAAAATACGCNATTTTATAATATATAAAACAATTTAAAGTTAGTAAGAATATTGAATGTTTGTGGTACGTGGTTTAAAAAAATACGCGTAAAAACGTTACTCCCGGAGTGATCTAATACTGTTCATAAAAGCGTGAAAACGCCGTGAGCTCATTATGCTTCCAAGACGTGCATTCGCCAACTGAATTTTCTTACCCAAAGACGGAGCTCTTAAATATGCTACATCAACCGCGAGTCAGTAAATTTTCTCGTTCATTCAAGTCTCCCCCATTATTCATTCCATGAAATTTCGCGAGTTATGCCCCTGCGTTACCGGTTGCTAACCACAGTCTCCCTCTCTCCCCCCTGTTACGGCCGTGGCCTTGTGTGCAACTTCTACCGGCGGGGTCATGGACCGGCCTGTGACCTTGGCCGAGCAGCATCTCGTCGTCTATACGTCTGGTGTCCACCCGGGCAGGCGAGTTCAACGTGCCAGGGGGGTGTGAGCGGAAAGAGGGGGTAGGGGCGACGCCATCCCGTATATAAGGCACGGCGTTATTCTGGATCTTCACCACTTGCTCTCACAGGAGTACCTCACAGCCCGTGGAAGAAGCCAGCAGAAACTCTCCTCACCAACAACATGAAGGTCCTGGTAAGTGGAAAATTTTCAAGACAGTCGCTTAGAATCAACTAATAGTTGTCTTGCAGGCGTTTTCACGTTGAGATTACTTCATTTCTTGGCTGTAATTTAAATAACATTGCCTTTAGTTAAGACCATACTTTAAGTACAAGCTTCAACCGCCTTATTGGCTTCCTGGTTGTTATCGTTAAACTACGTTTCTAAACATAACATTTCTGATAATATGGGCTGTCCACGATAAAGTGAGCACTTTTGAAATCAACCTTTGGGAAATGTCACTGCCCTTACCTTCATATATTTTAACGGGCGCACAGACTGGCATGCGCTCAGTTAAGTTGGTAGCGACGGAGGAAACGTAGTTCCATGTCTTACCGTTTAATCAAAACTGCTTGGTATACGTGTGTAAATTTTAAGATANACTGCTTGGTATACGTGTGTAAATTTTAAGATATTCTTTTTTGTTTTCGGTTTCTTAATGCACAAGAGCGTAAAAATTAGAAAAGTTGTAAAAAATGGACTTTTATCATAATTTCTCAGTTTAACTTGACCAACGCATGAATAAAGTGACAAGGCCCATGGCAATGTTGCATTTTACACACGGTGGAAAATTACGCAGTACGCATGCAAGTAGATCTTAAGAAGGGCTTTCGAAAGAGCTCAGTTTACTGTAAACAGCCTTTACTCGTACGTACACGGCGAACTAGCTATTGGTTTTACACTGCAGTGCAGATATAAATAACCAAACTACAAACGCTTAATAACATCACAGTATAAATTATATCAAAATTTGGTAGCATAAATACGAGTGACATACATACGAGTTCGTAGTTAAGTTTTTTTTTTGTGTTTGTACGTTAGGAATTTTTTCTTCAAACATATTATATGGAAGAACAATTAAGAATCCAGTATGACGCGTGGAGTTACATCTTAAACTGAAAGAAATTCTAGTCGAGGAGCATGTACGTTGATCCCGAACTCCATGTACAAAATTTTTAGACGGGTCAATGAAGAAAATGGGGTAGAAAACATAACACGACCTAGAGACCGGAAAAATTCGCGAGTTCAATGAACTGCAGGCTAGACTATACAGTATTATGTACAGATATGCCGACATCAACTTCACATTGGTTGCCTGATGTCACAGTGGAAGGCACTGATTGGACCACCATTCTCCAGGTAGTGTCAAATACAGCGCGGGCCAATGGCTAAAATTATATAAACGCAAGTATTTTGAGTTCTAGCTTGTCCTAAAATGAATCCGCGAATTTTTCAGGTCTGTGCCAATTATCTAACGTGACTAGTTAGGAGTGTCACATCCTTGAAAACTGAAATTAAAAATACAGTTATTTGCAAAATATCAGAAACTAGTTGAAATGAAACCAAAAGATCGTGAATAATGTTAGTCTTTTGTGTATTATTTTAATGTAGAGCTTTATATTATTTAATAACAATAGATAATATCCACGGGTGAAAAGCAATTGTTANGTGTATTATTTTAATGTAGAGCTTTATATTATTTAATAACAATAGATAATATCCACGGGTGAAAAGCAATTGTTAAATACTAACATGGCATATTTCCTAATTTCCTAATGACGAACCATGTTATCACCCATCAGATGTTTACATATGGCATATATCAAATAAGCCCGACACTGTTGACGAATTTGTTGGTTCATCTCACGTAGGGTCTGATGCGTTGAAAATAAATAATTTTAATTTTAATTACCGATTTTTAAGTGTTGTGCGTTTCTGTCCTAATAATTACTTCAGATTTTAGAACGTTTTAGGCCTTGTTTTATACCTCATGTTCCACAGTTTGTAGTCGGAGTTCAGGATAAATCTGCATGCTATTGTCAATTGAACTGACATCTGAAAACATCATATTCTTACGTTGCCTACCGTTGATCCGAAAGCGGCTATTATCTACCTCAGCCGAAGAGATCGTACTTTGGACAGCACGCAAAATACAGTTACATATTTAGATATATATTTTTCAAGAGCACTCTGTATACAAAACTGACTGATTTACGGTAGTTGCAGCATGTGGCAGTATGAATAACACANTATTTTTCAAGAGCACTCTGTATACAAAACTGACTGATTTACGGTAGTTGCAGCATGTGGCAGTATGAATAACACAGACTGCTTTATGACGGACGAGAATGTGGTTTTAGTACAAGTCTTCTAAGTGACATTGACTATGGCCTTTAACCAGAAAATAATATCCTAGAATATATATTTTACACAGTACCTGACGTGACCTCGCAGTATTGTGTTGGTTAAAACTGTATTTGCGATCGAACAGCGCATTCTCCATGTTACTGATTATACTTTCCACATTTAATTTGGAACGTTTTTTTTTCTCTGTTGGCTTGGTTGCCGCCAAGACGAAGGCTTACGNATTATACTTTCCACATTTAATTTGGAACGTTTTTTTTTCTCTGTTGGCTTGGTTGCCGCCAAGACGAAGGCTTACGTTGTAATTCAACCTAATTTACAGTTCAGATAGGATATTCACTCTATTGATGTGAATTTTTAACTATGGATACGTAACAACAGCCATGAGTTCAATACCACACAATGCCTGCTTTACTTACATAAAATACTTTCAAAAGATTCCCTAGTTGTAGAGTATATTTGGTCATAAAGTTTGTGGGAGCAACCAAATTTTGATACTATGCCATTATCTTGTCGAGAGTGACGTAAGTAAGAATACTCGGTTTTCGAAGTACGTATTTAAGTCATGGATGATTTTCTCATGAGCCCCCTTAATACTTCAAAATGCAGAACCAACCATATAGAATACTGTGAGGTGTTATTTCTTAGGTAATAATTTTTGTCTGTACTAGCATTATTACTTGTCTGGCGGAGAAGTAATTGAAGCTAGACGTCGGTATATATGCAATGGCACTAAAAGACAATCGAAATTTTAGACACCTATATTTACAACTATAGAAACACTAATCCTGCTGCTTTTGCGCTTTTCAATTTTTAACATCGACCTGTTGAGCTGCTGTTACGAAATTGTATAATTCTCAATTTTGGTTGGCTCCTAGCCAATGGAGTACCGATTTTATTCCGAAATAAAGTGTCCGTATTTTAAAAGAAATTTACAAGCCCTCGAACCGAGTAAACTTGAAGAAAAATTAATTTAACCTATTTAAATTTAATGAAATGATTTAACCTAAATCTAGAATTGAAAATTTTCCATAAATTAGCGTGAAGAAAAAGTTGAGCACCCATTATATACACAGTTGAGTACTATGCTACATATTGACCCTTAACTGGTCAAAAGTACGGGACAAATGTATACCATACCTGCCTTTTCAGTACCCGTAAACACTTACATAGTAAATTTGCGGAGAATTTTCTAGAATGACAAGGACTTTTCTTTACAAGCTGAAAAGGCAACGAAATTTAAATGGTGGTATAAGCGAGTTTATTTACAAAATTAAATAAATATAAGTTATTAATACAAGTTATATACACGTTACCTGACATACAGCGAGAACTACATATTATTAAGAGCAAATATGATGACTGCTAAAAGTTCGCAGGTGGAAACAGAAAGTATGTAAACTCGTCTACTTGCCAAGGTTAGAATTTTCGTTAATTTCGCTGGGAATCTACACACCACATTTACTGAGAAACGTCACAATTGGGCAAAATTCTAGCACGAACAATGTTATAGTCCTTTCACGGCTACTTCCAACTTTTCTGAGGCACTGCTTAAGTTCTACTTTGATGACATTCTTCCACCAAATGCAAAAAAAGTAAATTACGTGGTGATTTTGCAAAGGGTTGTTTAAATAAATTGTGAAGAAACCACGAATTTGCTAAGTCAAAATTGAATTTAACCATAAAGGGGAATTTAGTAACTAAGAAGACATACAATAGCAGGGTGAGTTGAGAGGTCTGGTCGGCGTGTAGCAGAGAGTTTACGGACGGCTAGGAAGAAGGGAGATGAAGTTGGAGAAGTGGAGGAATGTAATGGCTCTCTCGGAGGTACCAATGACAACGTCCGCCACATTTCTCTCGCGCGAAAANTGGAGAAGTGGAGGAATGTAATGGCTCTCTCGGAGGTACCAATGACAACGTCCGCCACATTTCTCTCGCGCGAAAATTCTGGACTGCACATAATAAAGTATTTTCGATTCCTCATGATTGGCCCAGAGTCATCCAAGACATGCCAGATGAACTGCGATTCAAAGNCATAATAAAGTATTTTCGATTCCTCATGATTGGCCCAGAGTCATCCAAGACATGCCAGATGAACTGCGATTCAAAGATAAAAGTAGTGTAAATGTACAGTGCAGTTGAAAATTATTCTGCTCCTTGATAAACACTTGCATGGATATATGACTTTTCATTGTGTTGCTAGTTTTTATCAAGATGTTACAAAAAATATGCATCATATTACAAATAATTGTCTTAAAAATAATTTTTTTTTTCGAATTTATTATAATAAAAATTAATGGATTGCTTGTCCACTAAATGTTAAAGAACATTTTACTGGGACATGATAAACTTTTCACTATAACTTATATGCTGACAGCGAACTGGTAATGAAAATTGTACAATATGGCGGTNACTATAACTTATATGCTGACAGCGAACTGGTAATGAAAATTGTACAATATGGCGGTGTAAGTGAAACACGCTACCCAAATGGACTGGAATTCATACAGTGATCGATGTGTGCGACCCGGTTTTAGTTTGTCTATTGTTTATGTAAATCTGGGAAAACCTCAAATTTCTAAAGTACAGTACCTCACAGATTAACTTCACGAATTTTAAAGTGGTGGCTTGCGAGTGGTTGAAAGGAATGCTAGCCTTTCATCGTTACGATGAACGTTTTGTTTTTCCTAGTTTACGCTCCAGCTACAAAAAATGTATTTCTGTAGCTGATGCCACACAAAGCGTGGATTATGTGTCTTGCCACATGCTCGTGAACGGCTAATAACCACTGGCTCTACAGTATTATTTATTCCTGATGCGTGTACCGATAGTGTAGAGCTGTGACAAAGCACTAATGTAGCTTACAATATTCCACCGCTAGTAACTAGAATTTGTTTCGTCTTTACGCATTACAGGAGCGTGGTGGTGTAGTGGTCAGGCTAATCGCCTCCTAGCAAGGCTGACCGGGTCGGACGGTGATTTCCTCGGGGATCTCCCGTTTCCTCCTCCCTTGCAGTCCGACGATGCTCCATACTCACCTTGCTTCACCCTCATCAGCTCTTGCGACCTCGATGTTAAGAGCCGCCCAAATCTCTCCACTACACACATCACCAGCAGGTTCCTGTAACCCACGTGACGTTGCAGGCTTGCGTCGTCCTCGCCGTGGTGCTGGTGGTCGCCTCCGCAGCGGAAGAGCCGCAGAAGGACAAGAGGTTCGCCGCCGGTACTGCCTACGGATACACCGGTATCCCCGCCCTCGGCTACGCAGGCATCCCAGCTGGCTACGCAGGCGTACCCGCTGCCAGCTACGCAGGCATCCCCGCTGCCAGCTACGCAGGCATCCCCGCTGCCAGCTACGCAGGGTACGGCTACCCCGGTAACCTGGGCTACGCCGCCGGTGTCAACTACCCCGGATACGGGTACTCCGGGTACTCCGCTCTGGCCTCCCCATACGCCGCCGTCCACACTGCTTAA
>NQII01010520.1:18403-36622 GCA_002778355.1 Clitarchus hookeri
CATCCTTCTCGATTTGACCTTCCCCTGCGGTGACTGGAAGTGACATGTGTCTCTCTAAGCCCCTATAATGGTTACAATGGTGTGGTGGGAGGGGGAGGTGGTTGTGGGACAGTGCCGCTCTAATACTTCTAATGCGTCACACGTCAACATATACACTTTTTGTAGAGGGATTATGGTGACTTTGGCACATTCGGATCTGTGACCGGAGCATGGGAGCTGTTCACGCTCTGTCATTCTTATCGGCCGGCGGCCATCTTGGAAACATGTGAACTTGACCTCGGTGACTTCTGACATTGACCCAGGCAACCTTTGACCTTGAAAACTCAAAAAATCTCAAAAATCTAAAAAATTTTTTAAAAAATATAAATTAATTAAAACCTTTACTGAAATGGTGTTGTTAAAAATTACCAAAAATTTGTTAATAACATTATAAAATTTTTTTTTATAAAAAAATATTTTAAAAACTTACAATTCAGAAGGTATTCGCTCTAGCACCCACTCAACAAACGACTGACCCTCGCCAAATGCTATTGGCTGGTTAGTTGACTGATCTCCACCCACACCACTCCCCCTTCCAATATATTTAATTGCCCCATTGGCCCACCCTACCTCCAATTACTCATGTTTGATCCACCAATTAGTCGTGTTCGCACCGTCCTCTTCTAATATATTTAGTTGCCCAATTACCCCGCCCCATCCACACTCTCGCCATTGCTCATTCCTTCGTATGCAGTCATTTTGGTGGGTTTTTCGTTTGTCATTTGTTTATGCATTGCTGGAGGTGGCCATCTTGGATTTCATATGTCTATATTTTTAACACCTAGGTGGCACTAGTGTATTAATTACCAAATTGCCAGCCAGGGAGTGCTAACTTCACGATTTTGTAACCAGGCGATCTGGCGTTCTCTCTTAACTATGCTCAACACGCCATCTTGTTTTTTCATTTGTTATTTGTTTACATTTTCAATACCTAGGTGGTGCTAGTGTATTAATTACCGATTTCGTCACCACGTGAGATTCTATATAGCCACCAGGCAGCAGCCATATTAGTTTATGTTTTTAAAGTATAGGAGGTACTGTCGGCACCCTCCATATTGGATTCTTTTTCAACACATAGGTGGCGTTAATTTCTCGATTTCACTGCCAGGCGAGATGCCTGTACCCGCTCATTCTGTCGATTCAATAGCAAAGTGAACTGTAGGTGGTGAAATTTGTTTCATAGACATAAAAAAAACGTGACATGTTTCATTTTATTTAAAAATTAATTTTCCAATTAGCGGTATACCTACCAGCATATTTTATAAAATAAGTATTTTTTTAAATAAAAAATTCAATTAAAGCCTATTAAAAAACAATTTTGAATTTTACACTAATTACATTACCATTGAAATTGAGTGTTTATTATGTTACCCCTCACCAAACCTCTTTAGTCCGAACAATTATTCACCCTAGCTTAATCCATTACCACTACCGCTCTTGTTTTCAGTATTGTCTGCCAGAGCATGCTGGTGTGGGGAAAGAATATAATGGGATCAATGCCGACCCTCGGCACAGTTTCTCGTCTGATGCCAGAGGTGACAGATCGCTCTCTCACCCCTCGTCTTTTAGCATTCTGACTGGGAAGTTTAGATATTTAATTACATCAGGTCACAGAATATTATCAAGCATGCATGTAATACGCATATATTTTCTAGCGAAATTACAAATCTGCTCAAATTTGGAGTATCGGTTTGGGCCTTCTAGTATATGGAGGAATATATAACCTCATAAAACACGGTACTAGAACTCAGTTTTTTTTAATTTATATATTTACATCTTATATAATTTGCAAAGGTTTAACTCTGTACCTGTGACACTACTGTAACACTTCGTTTGCGTTCAGCAAATGTATTCGAAGACACGAAAAGTATGAATGTTCGAATAAGGCAGATCGAGTGACATATAAGAGTGTTAAATGTGGCATGGCATCTTCTAGGCGCGATAACTTGCAGAGGCATGCAAAACCCTGCGTAGCTGTAGGACCTTCACCTGCCAAAAACCATCGTGTACAGTCTCCTTCACAGCAGGATGCGAGTGTTCTCCCCACAAAACCAAGGGTTCAGGATGAGCATCCACCATCGTGACAGCAACCATCACGACCAAGAATCGTGGCAGGGTCTGGGATGTTTATTGAAAATGGTTTCGTGGAGGCCCAAACTGCATTCGGTCACAGTCTAAAGATCTATGCCCCCACAACGAGAGCAGGTATTCGAAGGATATTTGCACATGCTTAGCTCGAATGGGAGAAAACAACACTGTTGTCTCTCCACATAAAAACACCACCAATAATATTTAATGTATGGCTCGAATGCAGCTTAGCAAATCTGTCCCATTCAACGAAAGGAAGGTATTCGAATCGAAAGGCAAGATAACGAATATACTGTAAAACCTTACACTGGAAATATACATCACGAGAAAGAAGAATACAAAGAGCGTATTTCGAGGTAAATATTAACGAGAAATCAATCACCGAGTGCCCCATTTCCTCTAAACAACATGCTTGCTCCTCTTCAGCAAAACATTTGTTGAAATGTTTTGTTGGTAAAAATCATGTTCCGTGTGCAGATGCGTTATGCAGCTTTCTATAAAGTAAGTATCGCTCGAAAAACCCAAAAACAAGGTTAAAATCACTTCGCTACCACAGCGGTGTGCGATACGAACAGTGAAGTATCCCATGCACACCCCCTTACCCAGGCATAGACGCGTATCATTAAAAAAAAAAAATTTCTTCCCAAGTTAAAAATCAGTACGTGAGGACATTTAGGGAGCGGGAAAAAAATATTCCTCTACGTGCAGCGATATTTCTTGCTCCCAGTGTCCGGATATTAAACTCTTTAAATTCGCAAATAATGTACATATAGTAAGTTTTGCATGGCAAAAAATATACACCGTGAGAAGACGCTAGCGTATAGGTACACCCACCACAAGTGGGTTCATAAAAAAACTGTTACCTTCGGCAAAAAAAAATTACTGTATTTTCATACATTCGAATGCGCTCGCTCCATTATGAGGTATACCTGATCCGCTGTAAAACACCCCCGTCCTCCCCGGCAGAGTCACACCACACAAGCCGAATGAAACGTGACATGCGACAATGTGTATGTATATGTGTGCGCCCCTTAATCCAGCAGGCGTCAATAGTATTCACTCTTTATGAATTACGCTAACAAAAACACAGTTTTATTCCTGAGATGCTAGTCCACCATGCAGATTTATACNTCACTCTTTATGAATTACGCTAACAAAAACACAGTTTTATTCCTGAGATGCTAGTCCACCATGCAGATTTATACCCCAATACGAATTCCAGCAAAGACACTCGCATACAGCTCTCATTTGCCATCCGTCGACCTCGTCGAGACAAGTACGGAATGACTTCCCCACGTGCGAAAAAATTAGAACATATTGCAGCCAGTGCATTACGGAGGCCATGCGATTTTTAGAGTTATTTTAATCCCTTTAGAATTCTAGAAAATTAATTCTATGTACACATTTTTTTTAAAAATAAATTTCTTTTTCTTAATTTCGGTGAATCCAAAGATACTTTGTGATGTAGTGAAACTAAGAAATAAGAAAAACGGCACATTATCCACTTGCTAATGCGTCAAAACACACACAAACGCACACAAACAGAGCCCGAAATATCCCAATTGGAGGCGAAACTGATAGACGCATTGAAAAACTATTAAGACACAAGCATACTTCAAGAAGTGGTCACACGAGTCCCATTACAGAAGTAAACGAGAGACACGTGCAGTCGTAATCTGAGCTCGCACACACGCAAAGCCGCGCTGCGCCAGGTGTTGTATTGGACTTTGCCCTAGCGCACTGCCGCTGGAGAGCTTATAGAGGGAGGTGAGGGGAGGGGGGGAGACCACAGGGTATTGTCGCTCCAGCAGCATGTTTTATTTCTCACACACGCCAACTTTAATTCATAGGATAATATACACAGATATCTGCACGCAAAAGTACACGCCATGGGAGACCCGTATTAATGTGAACCTGGGTTCGATACTCAACTCGTTCGGTATAATTAATTTTTAAAGAAATTACTCCAGGTAAATGCCGGGATGGTTTCTTGGCCGAGTCCTTACTTAATCCCGTTTGCCCTAGCAACTAGCTTCGTATCAAAATGGTATAAAATTACATTTTATTGTTATTTTAGCTTGCACACCACCTAGAAAATGTAAGCTCACACTACTATTTTACGAGAATCGAATAGACAGTCACGAATAAAATATATGTACATCTGTTCATTATAAGAGGAAAGGTGTTGCGCAATTTTTTCTCGCATCGAATCCGCGATATAGGGGTCTTAGAATCATGAGTCATGCTCGTTTCGAGAAATGCAAACTTAAAAAAAAAATATTTAACACAAAATCGTTACATGCAATGCAGGCAAATATGTACGTTTTAACTTATAAAAATCAAAACTAAATCGCAAAACGTATTGCAAGCAAATATGTACATATTAAATAAAAACAAATCGCTATATTGAGCGCAAAGATTTATTTGGTATCACTAATTTCTTCCATTTTTCAGGCCTACCGAGATATTATTTTGCATTATACAGGAATTTAAAGATACCATTTTGCACCCGATTCTTCGTTGGCCAGTCTGATAATGCTAGGAATATATACCGAATCGGGTAATTATTATTCTCTTCGTAACCAAACTAACGAGTAATTTCATCCGCTGATGCATAAACTTAAAAATGTTTTCACCCCCACATACACAGTGTTCAACATGGCATGTGGAGTCGCCTGAAGGGGGAGCAGTATTTCAGGCTCTAAAACCTCCCTGATGTAGCGATTGCTGTTCAGATTGACCTCAAAACGTAGGAGTCGAGATCGCATGTTGTGTCCAATGGCGGCCCAAACCATCACACTTGGTGTTTGTCCGCTATGCCGCTCCACAGTGCAAGCTGCCAGAGTGCGGTCACCACGGTAGCGTCTAACACGGATGTGGCCATCACTGTAGGACAGGTTGAAGCGGGACTCGTCCTAAAATACTAAATTTTGCCACTCAGCACGCCAGCGATGGCATTCACGTGCCTATTGCAGTATGAGACGTCTGTGGTTTGTGACAATGGAAGCCGATGGAACGGCATCCGTGCCACCAGTCCAGTCCGCAGCAGACAGCGTCAAACCGTCGACGTAGACGTTGTAGTGCTCCAGTGTCGAGCCAACAATGTGGACGAGGCNGTCAAACCGTCGACGTAGACGTTGTAGTGCTCCAGTGTCGAGCCAACAATGTGGACGAGGCTGTACGGTCCACTACGGCCATGCGGACAAGGTGGCGGTCACCCCATGCTGTGGTCACATTGCGTGGTCCAGTAGCCGTTTGTCGCTGCGAATGACCCTCTTCTATCCACTGGTTCCACATAAGCATCACTGTCGTAGCAGCATGCCCTGTACGGGCTGAAATGTCACGGTATGACAAACCCGTTTCCCGGAGACCGATCAATCTGCCCCGTTCGAATTCACTCACTTGCTGATATGGCGCCCTTTGACGTCGACGAAGCATACTGGCACTTGCTTTTACTTCGTTTGACGGCTCTTCACTAAGCTTGGCGTAACACTGACCTTTCTGGTCACACAAGCGAGGGCGCTGCTGGGTCTACGAGTACGCCATCTCTCTGCAATCGTAATCACTTATTACTTGTACACTCTTCTACACATCCTCCGAGTTTGGATTCATTCGGGTAATTTTTTTTCCTGGGTTTTGCAATTGTCATAAACGATAGTGTATCACAACACAACACCTCTTCTCGTTTCTAAAAAGTAAATCATATGTACCACTTTGATCTCTACGTAACTATTTAAATACATTTACCCTTCTTTTGGCGTCAGTTGACGAGAATGCGCCAGTTTTATTGAAACGTGACCTGTGTCCTTCATTAATACCTAGTTGTTCGGAGCCCGGTATAATCAGAAGGACACGTCACCTTTGCCGTCTGTGTATGAAGATGAGCAAAGTAGATCACAACTCGTTTTTAACACCTTTGATTGTCGGGTGCTGCTCCAGGCTTGCGCTGTCCTTGCCATGATGCTAGTCTTGGTCTGAGCCCCTGGAGATCCGTAGAAAAATGAGAAGAGATGACTGCATGTATTACTCTAAATACACTTGACTACTCAATATTTGGCTACCCGGGATATGGACTCCTGTTACTCCTACCCCCCGTAAGCTGGTTTAAAATATACTTAGGCTATAGTTCGACTCTCATTCACGACGGGTGGATTCGCTATACATTACTTTATATGATTTTATTATGAAACATGAGTTTAGTGGTTCGCTGTAGACAATGTTACAAAATTATTTTCGATACTTAATTTCTCTTAATTAATATTATTTAACTTTTATATGCTGGGAAATAAATACCTTTTATTTTTTAAAAAACGTAACATATATTTTACACGATTGGAAATTTTTGTATGAATTTGCTAAATTATGATGAAACTGACCTGAAATCAGTAGATATCCGTATGTGCATGTTGTATAAACGGAACACATAATTCTATAATACAACCGAGGAAAAAAAAATACCAGGAACAATCTGCCATTTAGATTTAAGTGCGATATCAATAAATTTAATTCAGAAATACTTTTATGATTTTAACGAACTTCTTTGACATTATTAGATGTATGGTTTATAAATTGCCATATTAAAAGAAGTGATAGCTTAAACATGTTGTATCTGTAGAACTATTAATAGTACTAGTTCTTAAAAATTGAGTGCCCGAGTGCCACCAGAAACCCGTATATACAAAAATTGCTAAATGTCAAATATTAAAAAAAAGTCGACATAATTTCATGTATCAAACTAAATTTTGAGTGTAATGTACGTAACGTGCAAATCTTTCTCTAAAATAATGGCATCAAAAATTTCCAGTCTATTGTTAAATTTATGTTTTTAGTTGTACTGCATTGCAGGTATAACATTCAGTGGTTTGTGTTTCAGTCTTGTGTGAACAATTTCTTCGCAAAGCGAATACAGTATAACGTATTTTGTTGATGATGAAACTGGAGATATTATGGCATCTTGGCATGTTACATGGAGTGAAATGTTTTCTGGAAGCGATATTTCTACGGAAGGCCTTATGGCAGATTGAGCGGCGTGAGCCACATAACCGAGTTCAGTGAACACGCAGTAAGCCCCGATAGTGCATTCGACGAAACCTTTGCCCCTGCTGGATGAGTTTGAGAAACGCCTCATCGTCTGCCTTCGAGAGGCAGATTGGACGTTTCAGCGCATTGCTCACCACTTGAACCGTCCTGCCTACACTGCGAGCCTTTGTTGGACGCAGTAGGAGCAGGAGGGTACAAGCACCTGTCGAGAAGACTTGGGTCGACTTCGGCGGACCACATGTTTTCCGGAACATGTCCGGCTCTCCACACCTCCTCCCCTCCTCTACCTGATCCTCCATGGTATCTCAGGAGACAACTTTCAGAGCCTAATTTCTTACGGACAGTCCGGTATTACTACCTTGAGCTTCTAGGAAAACATGCCCCTCCACTTGATTGTCACTACAGTCAAGCTTCATAGGTCTGAACGACTTCCCCTCTGAGTGGAAGATGGTTAACCTTACAGTGATATCAGTCTCATTTGTTACCATGTCCCGTCAGTCTCGAGTGATTCACCGAACAGAGCCTAAGAGCTACATGCATGTGCTCAATACGTGGCCACATATATAACCCGGCTGACTCCCTAGGATTGCTCCTAAGTGGCAGCTTACAGAGTTTACTCCCGGGTGCTTTCTACCACCAGCAGGAAGGATAGTTTCATCGTCCGACAGTTCGTAAGCACTCTACGGGCGGCGCTGCTTGCCATCCGGCGCCTACGTCTGTGTCCGCCAGTACCACATTCAGGCGGCCAGCAGAGCGGGATCTGTCGTCGCGGTGTCCTTTACGACGTATACCATCACGACCTGAGCATCGCTGAGCACGTGTGACCTTCTGCTGGGAATGGGCGGCATGGCAGCTTGCGGATTGGCAACGAGTGGGGTTCAGCGTCGAACAACGGTTCTGTCTGGATACAGACGACTGCCGACTTTGAGGCTAGAGACATCATGGCCAGTGCTGTGATCCACGCTTTATTGTATAGCGGCAAACCGCTCCAACGAGATGTGTAATGGCGTGGAGTGTGATTTCCTATCATCCCCGTACCTCACTGGTAGTGATTGAAGGAACCCTGACAGGTGCGACGACACGTTCAGGAACTTTTGGAACCACGTGCCCTCCCCTTGCTAGTGCAGCTTGACCGCCCCAATTTTCCAGCAGGGTAATTCCCTGCCTCACACAGCACGGGCATCTCTCCGCCTTCGTGATGTCAACATGCTTCTTTGGCCAGCAAGGTCCCCAGACCTCTCCCCCACCACGAATGTTTGCGACCAGATCGGATGGCAACTTCGGCGAGCGGAAACTACGGTGGATATGGTGGATCGTTTGCACCAGCTGTAACATGATCTTTATCAGGAGAACATACGACGTCTGTATGTCTTCATGACCGATCGTAAGACCACCTGTCTCCGTACCATGGGTGTTCCAACACTATGCTAAGTGCATCCTGCATGTGTCGGTCCCCTACAATACATACTTGGCGTGGTAAAATATTTTGATGTTTTCTGTGCGATACATACTACCACGTTCTCTGCCTGCCTACCCGCTTACGTGCATCTGCGATGTCACCTTCGGGTGGATTAGTTTTTTTTTTGCAAACGACCGTACATAGTCGTAAATAATAATAAGAATGGCACAACTTTCTGTTTTGATACAAAACCAGGCATGTATTACTAGATGAAGCCTTGCGTGATTGGAAGCAGTTGGCTTTACAACGTGTTCGCATAAGTTTGGGAGTAGATTCCAAATAAAATATTTGGTAGAAAATATATGTACGACTTTTGACTTGAAGTGATTTATAAGGGAGTTATGCGCCCTTGAAAATGTAAAATACTGTGATTTTTTCAAATTATCTGAAACTGTTTAGTATATATAATATTAATTGAATATGGACAGTGTTATTGTAATAGGCACTGCCTGCCCGTTTACAAGTGCAATAAGGATTGCAATTATCTTATCGCATTAAATGTTGCACCCAAAAGTAGTGAATTTTCAAGAAGAACGACTAATTATCATGCACTGCTGTGCAAACAAGGTCGCTTCGTTTAAACACTCTAACCTGTTCGGTTTGTGACAAAATGACTCACACGTAAGGATGGGCCTCCAAAGCGTCGAAGGCAGTCACACTGACTGGATCGCGTGCATTGGTTTTGTTTTCATTTATTCAGCAATATTTGTTTACTTGTTGTTGTATGTATATTATAAGATATTCATGTTATAGTTTACAGCCAGCGATCACAATAAACGCTCTAAATTTGAACACAATTTTTAAACGTGCAAAAATATAATGTTACATTTTTTGATATTACAGTTTTACGGCAGTTACAGAAAATCTGAGTAGTAGAATCAAATCCCTTATTTATGTTAACTTTTGATTACAATAACATAAAAAGTACGCTACCAATTTTTTAAAAATATATATTGTGTAAATGCTTGTATGTGTTTGAGAACAAGTGTCTCATAAAGGAATAAAGAGTATCCAAATGTACCTATATGTATGTGTGTGTATATGTGTGTGTACTTTTGCAGACAGTCGTGTCAGACACGCTTGTGCATACGTACCCTCTAAAAATCCTTAGAATACATCAACTGATGATCACCAACCTCGACACACTCGCAGTGTTTAGTAAGGATGCCTAATGACAGGCTCTTCGGATGTAAAGTTGAATGGTGGTCATTATTTATCCGCAGGGAAGTGACCGGGCGTTTTATCACTGACCACTCCCACATCACGTGCACCAGATACTATTTGACATCATCGGCGTCGTCAGTGAAAGTCCGTGTCAACTGTTTCCGTATTTTTGAAATGCCATTGGCACACACACTTCTATTGAGCACGAAGAAAACTACAGAAGGAGCGAATACATCGAGAAAGGTTTTCCTTGCTCATGGAGATAATTTTATGTCCTACACTAATTGCTCTGTACTTATTTTAGTATTCCCATGACGTCGTTGAGTGTCAAAACAAAACAGACGTGTAGCAAGACTTCGATCATAGAGAATCAAACACTCGCTCTTGATAGACGACAATCACAGTGGTGATTTGTTGTATTAGCTATCATGGAAGTCACAGAAACGCACGTGATTCACTACTATCAAGAAGAAGGATTTATGTGCTGTAATAGTTACTTCAAAATCACAGTTGCCCATGTAATTCACTATTTATAAACGTAAATGCGTGGCGTGTTTTAATATTCACGTTCCTATCGCAGTGACGCAAATCACATACTATTTTAAAACAGCAAAAGGAGGGAGGGGGGATGCGCTGTAGTAGTTACGCACTGAACACAGTGGCGCAAGTAATTCACCATATTTAAACGGAAATGAGTGCTTTGTAGCAATATTTATATACTGATCAAGGTCGTATATTATTCACTATTATTTTAAAACAAAAATGTGTGATGAGTTGTAATATTTAAGTTACTAGCACACTGGCGCCAGTTAATCACTATTTTAAAACGTTAAGATGCAATGTGTTCTAATAGTTATGTACAAATTACAAAGTGTATACATCTAAAAATTTTAAAAGGAGGTGGAGAGATGAGATGTACTGGATACACATATACCACAAAGGCACATATATTTAAAAAGGAAATATGTGACGTGCTCTGATAATTTCCTACAGAGCGCGATGCGGGAAAAGATTCACTATTTTAAAACGAGGAGCGATGTGCCACTCCCATAAATTTCTAAATGTTCACAGATTGCAGATATCCTGTAAGGCTAACATTATCACAAATATTTTGTTTCATCTCAAGCAGTTTCCGATATTTCGCAAATAACCAAGGCCAGGAAAATTTCGCGTTTTTAACGATCCGTAGGCTAGACTCCACGGCACTATGTTCTTTCGAGCCCCAGCTTCGCGTTGATTGGCTGCTGACCCAGTCTGTAGCCAGTTATACTTCAGACAAGGTGGCACGGGATTCGGTCTTTGCTTCCTTGCAGATATCTTTCTGGCTGTGAGTTCACCACAGCATGTCTAATAAATAGAGACCTGAAAAATTCGCGAGTTCAATGACCTCCAGGCTAGACTATACATTCCTATGTACAAATATGCCGATATAAACTGCACATTGGTTGTCTGCTGTCACAGTGGAAGGCGACAATTGGACGCCGTTCTCCAGGATGTGTCAAACACCGTGTGGACCAGTGGCTAAAGATATATGAACTCACGTGTTTTGAATTCTAGCTTGTCGCGAAATGAATCAGCGAATTCTTCAGGTCTCTGCTAATAAACTCTGATCCAATTCCAAACGGTACAAATATGCACATGTGTTTGAAGTCTAGCTTATCCTAAAATGAATTTGCGAAATTTTCCAGTCCCTTAAAATAACTAATTTTAATTCCCAATTTCCAATGGCTTTTTTTTCCCTTAATAGCCACATCAGGTCACGGGTCGTATTATTTGTCTACATCATTTTCAATATCGAATCATTTCGCAAAGTTTATACCATGGTTTCTTGGTAATCTTGTAGTGCAATAATTTTAAATTGTAGATATTTAGTAAATAAGGAACTGACATGATCGAAAATTACGAGTAAGGTTTCATCACTAAGTACTAACTTAAATGTGTACCGAATGTCACCAATCAAATTAATTAATAGCTGATATGTTGTGTAGAGGAAAGGGGAGCACTTTCGCCACACTGCTACATATGTATCGTAGATGCTCAAACTAACTGGTCGATTTTGATTTCTATTGCTTGAATAGGCAACATTAATTTAATAATTACATTTTAAGCATTATCGACTTAACAAATTTATCATAAAGAGACGCCGGACTTATAATCAAACCAGTCAAGCGCATTACGCAATTTCTTTCAGAAGGATGAGAAAACAAATCTTTGAACTGCTAATTGGAACTTCAAACTAAGAAAGTAGTTTTAAAACTTTGCCATTGGTAGCAGCTGCGTTTCGTTCTATCAACTGTGATATTAGTTCCGTAACACGCAACTAGATAGCTCTGTTCTGAAATGAAGTAATTTTAACTTTCAGTGAGCAGATGGCGTGTTCTTTCACGAACAGAAAGAAGTTGTATTTAAAATACAGTATGTATATACGAAACGGCCAACTAGAGAAAATAGAATTTGTCTGTGAGGCGAGGGAACGGATTTTACTTTTTCAGGATAAAATGAGGAAAAAGGGGTAATATAAAAGATAAAGTTACATAACTGAAATTATACACTCATGGGTTCGATGCTTTATCAAGTTAACGACGCCGCATATTTTATTGTACTGTATAAATTTATCTGTAAAATTATTCCAGTATGAAATTGCACAACATAAAACTTAAAATACACATGTATTTTATACGATAAGATATTTGTCTGTCTAAAATACATAATTACAAACTCTTCAAGGTTAGAGTCATGAAGGCCTATTTTTTAAAGTAAGTTTTAAATTTCGACGGTTAAATATCTTCGTACTAAAACAAACGAAAATATTCAAACCTCAAAATTGTTAACAGGTTAAAACGTTTTCCTTATTTTAGAAACATGTAACTTATCTTCTTTTTTGGATTTACGGAATAACTACAAGTTTAATATAGCATGAAGCATGAAATGAATCCTCTATAAAAATCCAAGACCAAACTTTTTATTCTGAAAAGTGTTTTTTGCTTCAATTTTAAATTGCAATATTTTCCGCACGTCAATAATAAAACATAAAACTGAATCAAAAGGTACAGTTTTGCATTTTCTGCCATGTTTTCCCTGAAAACAAATAATTAATAAATCTAGCAAATTTAATTTGATATTTGTATAACTACCTAGACGTTTGACCTAAAAATCAAAATCATTAGAATAACAATTTTTATTCTAAAATTTCAGAATAATTATAATTTAAAGGTACTGCAGGACAAATATGATTTTAGTTGAAAGGGCAGTATTATAGTCAAAGTTAAGAAATTATAGTTATTTCCAGATTTTCTATAATAATACCGCAATCATTATAATCTATAGTTGACGGATACTTTGCCTCGTATACACAAATCAGAGGAACTTATAAGAGAAAGGAATCTTTATTTTAAAAGTTCCTTTCGCAAAAGGATGGTTATGTATTAAGAAAAAACCAAAATATAACAATTATAATATTCTTATTTTTACAGATTTTAATGTTTTTTACTATGTTGATCTATGAAATAATAATGCGTCTTTTTGTATTTCCAAGAGTATCGAAGAATCTTGTGTATTTTCCATGCTACGTATTTTATAAAACTGCAAACTGGAAAGAGACATTTTTTAAGCAGTTTGTACTGTAGATCTGGAAGTTTGCACATCAGTTCCATTAATCGGATTTACCAAGTTATGATCTCACGAAAGTGTAAGCACTATTTGAAAAAGAAAACTCGTTAGAACGAACATAAAATTAGATACTATTGTCGTTCTATTATCAAAAAACGTTTAAATTCCTCCATAATTAATTATTGAGATAAATTTCTTATTCCGAATCTTTACATATTTTTAAAACATCAAACAAAAAAAATTACATTTACGTTTTTGAAAAATTAACAGAAAAATTTTACGACACTCGAAATGGCAAATAAGAAAATTGCAATTCCTAAATTAAGGAGTTGAACAACTTAGCAGTTACGGAAGCGTACTATAGAGAAAATAAATTTCAAATGCACATTTGGCACCCGTTGCTATACATTTTTTTAGCTGTCCGGAACAACTAAAATACCCTGTGCAAAAAACAATTGATTTGAAAATTTCAATTTTCCTAATTATTGTATCAGAGATCATTGAAACAAAAACAAGTATCTAGTAATACAACTAATTAACCGGCATTCCTTTAAACTTACGCGGAAATCATTTTTGTGAGACAGAAATTGTGTTAAGTCGTAGGGTAACGTGTGTTAAAAATTTGTCTAAGCAGAAGGAATTTTCCCACGTGATTTCACGGTGTTTGGACGAGTAACGTAGTTCTTGAAATATGATGTAAAGGCATAACAGAAAATTTTTGTGTCACTATCTTCCAAAACGTCGGAATATAGAAGCTAATATTTAGTGACTATACTGCACACAATAGCATTACGAGTATGCTAAGTTGGGTTCAAACAAGTAGTTTAATGTTCTAGAGATGCGATATCAAACACACGTTTTAAAAAGGAAGGAATTACCAAAATACCCAAGTTAAACCATTTAGAGTTGACTAATGATATAAAATGTGATATTAAAACACTCGATACTCTGGTTTGCGCTATTTTACAAAATGGTGGATAACAAATGCAACGAATGAACACAATGTTCGAATTGGTACTGTTTGTATTAAGACATCTGTAAGCACTTCATCTTTTGAATACGCAGATAAGCCTTTTCAACTTAACGTATTTTAATTGCAGCAGTTTTGAAAGTATGGCCTTGATTGATTAAAATCATGAGGGTTCAGGGTATGAAAAATTTGGAGGTAATGAGTTGAGTACTTCTAGAAAAATAACATTACATCCTTATTTAAGACGGTGCTTTATTACGAAGTGGCGAACTCAAAAGTTAGTGAATAGGTATATGCAATGCACACAATAGGTGCTGTCAGAGCGCAGAGTTTGACTTGAGTTGAGGGAGATCTGGTGAAATGAGGTGAGAATTGAGCAGCGCCGGAATGCACTGGAAAGCAGCGGGGGAAACGGGAGATCCCCGAGAAAACCCGCCGACCAGCGGCATCGTCCGGCACGACTCCTACCTATAGAGTTTGGCTGAGATTCTTAAATACAGCGTTAAACCCCTTATTTATATATCCGGCAGTTATTTTAATATAAGTCTCTGATGCATTTGTATGTGGTTAGACCGACATAACATTACTTTTACTCCAAATTCGGCGCGAGTCATTGAAGCGGCTTACATTGTATGGATAAGAGAGTTTCTTCATGCGACGCTATCCTCCAAAACAGTGGGATCATGTGGATGTAAATTTAACATTTGTTAGCTTATCGTTAGGACCACCTGTTTTTCGCGAAAAGACTCTACGATCAATTGTACTGCAAGCCGCACGTTAGTTCAGGAACCTATTTCGTGGTTGGATGATTTCAACTTCCATGCGTATTAGGCGCCTGCCAGCCAATCACGGACGTTCAGTGTCGCGATAACTTAATTCTGATTAGTACAGCCAAGTAGAAAATGTCTTTCTTGCACAGACACGTGGGCAATAGCCAAACAAAAGTTGCAAGTGTGCAAATATATATTTTCGCGAAAAAACAGGTGGCCGTACTTATCATCGTGAACTATTAAAGAATGAATTTAGATTCGGATCGACTGGATAGCTATTAAGATGTAACGTAACACCAAAAATAAAAAAAAGACCCATTTTGGTATTAGGAATGAAGGATTTTCGGAAATTGCGAAATCCAGATCTCTTTACGACATACTCTGAGTGTATCGAGTTTGGTGATATTCTGTGGAAGTTTTCTAAATTTTCAGAGACACATACAGAGATACAGAGAGAGAGAGAGATAGAGAAAGAGAGAGAGAGACACACACCAAACACAAAATAAACCTCATAAGCCAATTTTATTTTGAAATCTAGTCTAATGAGAGAATGTGGAAGACAATTTTATATCAGAACAAACACAGTTAAAATATACACGCAAATCAATTTTGAAAATATCAAGTTTTAATAAGCTGTAATTTATAAAAGATGTCGATTAATGGGAGATTGATAAAAATTTCTTTGGGTGACCCAGAAATAAATTTTCATCGTACTGTGCTTAGTGTTGTGTGTAGAAGCTTGAATTTTTTCTATTTAAGGAATTTTCAAATTGTTAATAAATTTTACAAAGATTAATTTGAAAATCAAAATACAGATGAAGGTTATTCGTACCGAGACGAAATTAGTTTGGTCGCAAAAGCTGTGTTTCATGCACAAACAAATTTATTCGTACATAAATTATTCGAAGTGTACTAACCTAATGACCAATTTGCAAAAGTTATATAGAAGCACAATGTTGTAGATCTGAGCTGAACATTCCTGTGACAGACGGATAAACATTACATTTTTCAGCGGAATTATACATTTTAGTATGCAGTAAGATATGCCCTGCAGTGCTCTGGTTTGTTATTATCATGTCTACCATAATGCTAGAGAATCTACTAAGAGAAAATATAGATTAATAATAGAACTTAATACAGAGAAGACTGAACCCGTTCTGTTATTGTTCATAGGAAGACTTTCACGTGTCATATAACTGTTGCAGTTTTCCTGATAGTTGCACTACAAACTTAATAATGGACTGTTTAGCTGTAAATTTCCCGGAAAGCGGAAAATTTCTCGCCATCTGGCAACACTGACTTCCAGAACAGATTACCGTGAACATCGGAAAGTAAGTTTTACTCAGGTTAGGGAACAAAATGAGATTTCTTATGGAAGAGTTTGGCACAGGGCAAATTTACGCCTTAAGGTACGCTGCTGTCGTAAATAGGCGGTAAATGGCGAAATTCTATATATTTTACGTGTATAAGTTAGTGGCTGGCACGTAGTGTGATATATATTTGCCCCAGACAAAAATTTTAGTACTAACTTTATTCTGTAACTATTATTCACGCCCTCCAATGATGTTGACAAGAGCGAACAGTGAAAATAAACTGTATTTGGCATTGGGCGTTCATAAGCGAGTTTAATCCAATGGAAAAACGTAACGAATAAGTCCGAAAAAAAAATACAGCTGTCATAAAAAAGGAACATTGTACTTTTCTACTTTTGCTTAAGGAAACTGCGAAGGGAAGCCGTGAAATTATATTTTAAACCATATCACTATTATATTTTTCGATTCAGTAGTGATATTTAGTTGCTGTGTAAGCCTACCTTTTCCTGAAACCAATTCACAACAAGATACTTAAAATATATGAGTGTATTTAGTTATATTTCCACTCTAGTGCGAAGAACAAAGTTTGTAATTCACATAGGGCCTAACACAATACGACTCGGGAGATTTTACGCAACTGTATTTATTTACTGAACATTGCAATTGTTCCATTAACTTAGGTACAAATAGTAAAATCTGGTACACACGCGACGCCATAGTTCCCGAACTAAAAGCATTGAGGTTCCCAACTTGAGTATAATAAAGTGTCTGCTGCACTGGGCTGACGGAATGCAGAACGGTGCAGTGCCGACGCAGTCCTGAAACGTGACCGGCTCACCTGACCTGTTACGTCGGTGCCGGTGCGCAGAGCTGTGCTGTTCAGTGCTGGCCAAGTTAACCAACTTTCAACCCGGGGTCGACAGCTGAACAGTATCCGACTGAGAGCGTGTACGTGATTCGCCATCAAGAAATACGTCACGATGAACGAGCCAGTGAAAAATGAAAAATCGAGCTGTACAGGCGCAAATGTAGGCGGGAAAACGGGGAATTTTGTTCCTATGGCAAATGCTGTAATAATATAAGTAATGCGAATAATGCATGGTTTACTTGAACAGCGAAAACGTTACTCACGGATGTAATGTGCGTGGAAAAAGAAACGCGCGCAAACGTAAATGAATTGATCGCCCTGCCACCCATAGCACGTCAATGTACACTGAAGAGCCAAAAAAACTGGTACACCTGCCTAATATCGTGTAATATCGTGTAGGGCCTCCGCGAGCACACAGAAGTGCAAGACGACGTGGCATGGACTCGACTAATGTCTGAAGGTATGCAGGAGGCAATTCACACCATGAATCCTGCAGGGCGGTCCACAAATTCATAGGAGTGCGAGGGCGGTGGAGATCTCTTCTGAACAGAACGTTGCACGGCATCCCAGATATGCTCAACAATGTTCATGTCTGGTTATTTAGGTGGCCAATGGAAGTGTCTAACGTCAGAAGAGTGTTCCTGGAGCCTCTCGGTAGCAACTCTCGACGTGTGGGGTGTCGCATGTTATCGCTACCTCGGAGATGCTATGTCCCATCTCTAATGCCCCGACTATAACACCACGTTCAACCTCACTTAAAGCTTAATAACCTGCCATTGTAGCAGCAGTAACCGATCTAGCTGCCGACCCGCATCGCGTTACTCTGATTGGTTCCATACCTCTGTTAGTTGCATACGCAAGCCTATACCATTTTTTTGCTCTCCAGTGTAATTACGCTC
>NQII01010521.1:8068-20300 GCA_002778355.1 Clitarchus hookeri
GGACTGTGATGCACTGGCCAGACAACTTGCTGTTTTTGTCTGAAGTTAAATGGCAATGGAGTGGCGGAACTGAATTCGAATTATGATTTGATCTCCATTGCCTACAATGACTACGAAAAAAATAAACCAAAACACGAAGAACACAATATATGGATGAGAAACACAAATGTAATATATGCACATACACATATATATATGGAACCGGAGATAACGATCTAGTTCGACAACGAGAGACACACAGAAACAACGAGGACAGCACAACTATGACAGTACGAAAACAGCAAAAAACCAAGAGAAACAAACACTGCAGTAAGTCAAAATAGATAGACATATAAAACTATCAAAAAATTATAATGAACCATTATGACAATGAACGAAACAAAAAAACAACAAAGACAGCATAAATGTAGGTAGACAAAATTAGCAAAAGTTACATACACAAAAAAGAGCAAAAAAAGTCATCAATTTATAAATGGATCAAAATATGCAATGACCCAATCAGACCATCAACAACACAAAACACCATGGACAGCACAAGTTTAAAAAACGTAGACAGCCAAATATACAAGAACTACACGCCTCCCACCGAGGCGGACCGGGTTCGATCCCGGTGGGATCGCTCCCGGATTTCCGCATGTGGGAATCGTGCCGGATGATGCCGCTGGTTGGCGGGTTTTCTCGAGGATATCCCGTTTCCCCCGCCCTTGCATTCCAGCACCGCTCCATACCTCGCCACACTCTCATCGGCTTTTAAGACCTTGATGTTAAGAGCCACCCAAATATCTCTCCACACTTCTTTATCGCATGCTGAGCTCCCCATTCTTCTTTGTTNACCTTGATGTTAAGAGCCACCCAAATATCTCTCCACACTTCTTTATCGCATGCTGAGCTCCCCATTCTTCTTTGTTGCATGCTGAGCTTCCCACTCTTCTTTGTCGCATACTGAGCTTACCATTCTTCTTTGTCGCATGCTGAGCTCCCCATTCTTCTTTGTCGCATGCTGAGCTCCCCACTCTTCTTTGTCGCATGCTGAGCTCCCCATTCTTCTTTGTCGCATGCTGAGCTCCCCATTCTTCTTTGTCGCATGCTGAGCTCCCCATTCTTCTTTGTCGCATGCTGAGCTCCCCACTCTTCTTTGTCGCATGCTGAGCTCCCCATTCTTCTTTGTCGCATGCTGAGCTCCCCACTCTTCTTTGTCGCATGCTGAGCTCCCCATTCTTCTTTGTCGCATGCTGAGCTCCCCACTCTTCTTTGTCGCATGCTGAGCTCCCCATTCTTCTTTGTCGCATGCTGAGCTCCCCACTCTTCTTTGTCGCATGCTGAGCTCCCCATTCTTCTTTGTCGCATGCTGAGCTCCCCACTCTTCTTTGTCGCATGCTGAGCTCCCCATTCTTCTTTGTCGCATGCTGAGCTCCCCACTCTTCTTTGTCGCATGCTGAGCTCCCCATTCTTCTTTGTCGCATGCTGAGCTCCCCACTCTTCTTTGTCGCATGCTGAGCTCCCCATTCTTCTTTGTCGCATGCTGAGCTCCCCACTCTTCTTTGTCGCATGCTGAGCTCCCCATTCTTCTTTGTCGCATGCTGAGCTCCCCACTCTTCTTTGTCGCATGCTGAGCTCCCCATTCTTCTTTGTCGCATGCTGAGCTCCCCACTCTTCTTTGTCGCATGCTGAGCTCCCCATTCTTCTTTGTCGCATGCTGAGCTCCCCACTCTTCTTTGTCGCATGCTGAGCTCCCCATTCTTCTTTGTCGCATGCTGAGCTCCCCACTCTTCTTTGTCGCATGCTGAGCTCCCCATTCTTCTTTGTCGCATGCTGAGCTCCCCACTCTTCTTTGTCGCATGCTGAGCTCCCCATTCTTCTTTGTCGCATGCTGAGCTCCCCACTCTTCTTTGTCGCATGCTGAGCTCCCCATTCTTCTTTGTCGCATGCTGAGCTCCCCACTCTTCTTTGTCGCATGCTGAGCTCCCCATTCTTCTTTGTCGCATGCTGAGCTCCCCACTCTTCTTTGTCGCATGCTGAGCTCCCCATTCTTCTTTGTCGCATGCTGAGCTCCCCACTCTTCTTTGTCGCATGCTGAGCTCCCCATTCTTCTTTGTCGCATGCTGAGCTCCCCACTCTTCTTTGTCGCATGCTGAGCTCCCCATTCTTCTTTGTCGCATGCTGAGCTCCCCACTCTTCTTTGTCGCATGCTGAGCTCCCCATTCTTCTTTGTCGCATGCTGAGCTCCCCACTCTTCTTTGTCGCATGCTGAGCTCCCCATTCTTCTTTGTCGCATGCTGAGCTCCCCACTCTTCTTTGTCGCATGCTGAGCTCCCCATTCTTCTTTGTCGTGTGCTGAGCTCCCCACTCTTCTTTGTCGCATGCTGAGTTCTCCATTCTTCTTTATCGCATGCTGATCTTCCCACTCTTCTTTGTCGCATGCTGAGCTCCCCATTCTTCTTTGTCGCATGCTGAGCTCCCCACTCTTCTTTGTCGCATGCTGAGTTCTCCATTCTTCTTTGTCGCATGCTGATCTTCCCACTCTTCTTTGTCGCATGCTGAGCTCCCCATTCTTCTTTGTCGCATGCTGAGCTCCCCATTCTTCTTTGTCGCATGCTGAGCTCCCCACTATGGTTTGTCACATGCTGAGCTCCCCATTCTTCTTTGTCACATGCTGAGCTCCCCATTCTTCTTTGTCGTGTGCTGAGCTCCCCACTCTTCTTTGTCGCATGCTGAGTTCTCCATTATTCTTTATCGCATGCTGATATTCCCACTCTTGAGTGTACAAACACTCACGAGTGTTTGTACACCTTTCTTTTTTTATCTGTATTACCTTCAAAGAAACTAAAATCCACAAAAAAAAAAAAAAACTAATTTTTACTATGCTTTCGCGTCAGGAAGCGCCTTTGTTGACAGCTGTCTGTTTGAACATTTAGATTTAGAATCAGAATGTTTTTCGCACGGCCAATTGTATGTGTCGTGTTCTACAGTAGGATAACCATCCAAGTTATTCATACGCGCGGAAGATGGTAAAACTAAAAGCATTGCATACAAACAAGTACTTCAATAATAAAGATTTTGAAAATACATATACTTCTTTCAATTAATTTCACAGAAATGACCAAAATCTTTTATGCCACAGCAACGCGTGGCCGGGTAAAGTAGTATTTAATAAATAGGTAGGGGCAGGACAATTTCGAGTTTTGAACGACCTGCAGGCTAGATTCCAATATCCTGTGTATTTTCGAGCGTCAGTTTTCTGTTCATTGGCTGCTGCCCCAGCGTGCAGTCAGCTCAGGTGCAAGTTCAATATTGGCTCAGGGTTCACCTGGGCGTGTCTAATAAACGACCATCCAATTGCAACCACGAGATAAATGCGGATGTGTTTGCAGTTTAGCTTGTCCTAAAGTGAATTCGCGAAATTTTCCAGTCCCTGTAAATATGACGCGTAGGGACGTAACTAACACGAGCATTGCCATGTAAGGAGGAACTTATAGTTACGATTATAAGCCACGCATGTTTAGGAACGCCGAAGTCTGCTAGAACTGTTGGCCGCGGTCTGCAAAGTCAAACTGCAGATGTGTCTTTTCGGTTGGTTTTGAGAGAAGAAATATACAGGATGATTCTAAAATCACGGGACAAACATTGAGGGGTAGTAGAGCTCACTAAAACAAACAATTATTGCATAGGAATATATGGGCGGAAGTGACGCGTTGAGACACAAACACGAAAATAACACATTAAATGCAACACATTAGATGCATGTCTGCCTTTTCGCTATTCGTAAAACCACCCATCACGGCCGAACTCTCAAGCGCAAATGCTTTGTTTGCTGATGCAGCAGGTCACTGGCGCACCGTTTGACTGCCCTCAACTATCGCCACCATTGTCAGCTAATCACGCCATATCTAGAGGTCGCCAAGCATGCGTGACTGTTGGTGGATGCATTTCCAGCAACTGTTTTAACATTTTCTGCACAGAATCACTCGTTTAGTATGCTGCTAATGAACATTTTATGTTTCCGTTAATGTGTTATGTTTTTGTGTTTGTGCCTCAACGCGTCACTTCCGCCCATATATTCCTATACAATAATTGTTTGTTTTAGTGAGCTCTACCACCCCTCAATGTTTGTCCCATGAATTTAGAATCACCCTGTGTACAGACGTCAATGAGTTACAGTGGCTGGCAGGAGAACACGCAGTTTTGACGACACGGTCCCTGTGGACGAATCCTCTACGCACATTGCCACGAATGCCGAGGAAAGACGATGATTAGGGGCAGTGATATTTCGCGAAAATATTTCGAGACAAGATACAGTCCAAAACACTGTAGGGTCGTCCAGCTTCTNGTGATATTTCGCGAAAATATTTCGAGACAAGATACAGTCCAAAACACTGTAGGGTCGTCCAGCTTCTTTGATTGGATAAAAAACGTTCTGGCCCGTGTTAACCGTTTGCGCACGAATCACGAAGGCTCAGTGTCGGAGTTGCTTAGTCCTGAGTGGCTCGGTCAAAGACGGACACGGCACCGGCAGCCAACGGAGGTATAAAAACAGCTGAGGTGTGTATATAGTATTGAAGTCTACCGTGTGCTCAGATTTTTACGCGAAAAGTCGCTGGCCCTAACGATGAGCGTGCACTTTGGTCGAACTGCAGATCTGCCTCGCTCTTTAAGGTCGTGTCGATGACGGCCTCTTCAACTGCGAAGACTGTTGCTCGTCCCAAGGTCGTGCTCTTACAACCAAGTTTCGTCACCGGAAATTGCCCACCGTTTCGCAGATCCTGCTTGACACTCTTCGAGAAGAAGACTTTTAGGACACGTTCCAGAAGTGGAAGGAGCGTCGAGAGCGTTCTATTGCTATGCAAGGACATTATTTTGAAGGCGATTGTGTGCACACGAAGACAATTAAAGGCCTTTCTAGTTGACAGAGACAGTCTTGAAAATTTTTCGTGCCGTCTCATATCTGAACTACTGCACATTGAACTTTTTTCTACGTAATCACCACGCCACTTCGAAAATGTTTGGCAACGCGAGAGAAGTGGCAATTAGATCGCGTGGAGTGCATGTATCAGTCATGAATGTTTGACTGCCTTTTAATTAAATCATAGTTGAATCTGACATCACACCACGTATAGAAGAAAACATCCTGAACAATAGCGATTACAAACTTCAGGCAATGTAAAGATGATTCCTCTGCTGCGTGTTGCAAACAACCTTCAGAAGACTGACGTCTTAAACCGTAGAAAAGTATAAGACTACAATAACAACGCGAAAGGGAAATGGACATTAAAATTCATACAAAATCGAGGAGTTCATTAAAAAAAAGTTTCTTGTATGCCCTTTAGCAAAAACTAGATTCTTATGTAACTATATTTTTTGAAATGTATAACTTAGACTACAAATTTCATGCTTTTTCTTCATTAACTTCCTTTAAATCACTAAAAACTTTTGTTAAAGGTGACTTTTAGAATCGACTTTACTCTTATCCACAGCAAAGTGGCGACCTTAGATTACGTCTAGTTTTGGCATCAAAATGTCTCGTGCTCCCATTTGATTGCCAAAGCACTCAACCTTTTTAGTTTCATAATGTCTCGTGAAAACTAGTAAGTAATCGTACAACCACATATTAGTTTTCTTCACCTCTAGGGAAATTTCAAGAGTGGCAGTATTGGGAGACATTCAAAATGGCATTTATTAACATTTAAGTGGAAGGCAATGTTTGTGTGTTTCTCATAAGTTCTCATATGTGGTATATTTTCTTGGGAAATTAATTTATTTTACGAAAACCTCATTGCTTTCTGGGCACAAAGATTTCTCCTAGAAGATGTAATAAAAATGCGAAGTTATTATAGTTAATAACGGCCAAACTTCTAAGATTTATTGCCTCCAGTCTATAGATGATTTAATTTGTTTTTGGGATATCGAATTCTTTTCGTCTATGAAATAGTAAGTACTTTTTGCGATTGTGTGCACGGCACTCAACACACCATAACTCAACACACCATACGTGTGTAGTGTTAGTGCGCGCGAGCGGTGTATATAGCTCTGTATGTGTTGTGTACTGTGGTTTTAAGACACTTGCCTCTAATTATGTCCGCTATTTCCCGTGATATGCTTAGATACGTTTCGCAACGATTATTGTGTTTGCGCTTTTTCCACCGTCCTCGTGTTAAGAGTTCTTGTATGTTTTGTTGGGTGTCTTGCTAAGGGCGATTACTTCCCCGCTCCTGATTTTCCGATCGGCTGGCTAATTGCTTCTCTAACGGCCTCACTGTCGATGACGTTTTAAGCGATAAATTGAAAGTTCAAATACGTAAAAAATAAATACAATTTAGCTTCAACAGGCCGTTGTACATAAACTAACGTTTGATGAAGTGAAGAGATTTGGGCTGAGTAGTCTTATCTCTACACAACCTCGGCCCCCAAAATGCGCGAAGAAACCGCGAATAGGCCATAGCTAAAGAGTCAGAAAAATTCGCGAGTTCAATGACCTGCAGGCTAGACTCTCAAGTCGTATGTACAAATATGCCGATAGCAACTACAAATTGGTTGTCTGCTGTCACAGTAGAAGGTGACGATTGGGGCCAGCCTTCTCCAGGAGGTGTCAAACACCGTGCGGACCAATGACTGAAGTTTTGTTAACACACGTGTTTCGAATTATAGCTTGTCCCGAATTGAGTCTGCGAATTTTCCAGGTCTCTAGCCATAGCTGATTAGTGCGTGGGAGGGTGGCGCACCTGACTGCGACAGAAGCAACGAGAAAACACACACAAACGCACGCACACACACACACACACACGCACACACACTCCCTGCCGCAGACACTCTGGTCGGTCCGCTTCTCCAACGCAAGCCTACGCCGAAGACGGTTGTCGACGTACGCGTCGTCATTTCGGGCTCGGCAGCTTCCTTCCTTCTCTCCTCGGGACCTCTTTGTCTCTCGCCGCCCGGCTCGTAAACAAGAAACAGCACCCGCAGTTACAAGGTGGCCAGACGACCACGTAAACAAGCCCACTTGCGTTCTACCTCAAATGTCCCGAGGCAGCCAACGTTCCTTTATAGAAATTGCCCTGGTAAACAAATGTGTCGGAACAGTATTTCTCCACTCAGATATGCGAGGAAATTCTTGTTTGTGAGAATTTTATTTGAATTATATGCAAGCGTTATAGTAACAAATGAAAGCATTTTAGTTTTAATAAAATAAAAAAAAAAATTAAAGTTTCACCCTGCAGCGGCGTTGAGTACAAGACTCCGCCTTGTGGAAGCTGTGCTTGTCGGNTGCTATGCAAGGACGTTATTTTGAAGGCGATTGTGTGCACACGAAGACAATTAAAGGCCTTTCTTGTTGACAGAGACAGTCTTGAAAATTTTTCGTGCCGTCTCATATCTCAACTACTGCACATTGAACTTTTTTCTACGTAATCACCACGTCGCTTCGAAAATGTTTGGTAACGCGAGAGAAGTGGCAATCAGATCACGTGACGTGCATGTGTCAGTAATGAATGTTTGACTGCCTTCTAATTAAATCACAGTTGAATCTGACATCACACCACGTATAGAAGAAAACATCCTGAACAAAAGCGATTACAAAGTTCAGGCAATGTAAAGATGATTCCTCTGCGGCGTGTTGCAACCCAGCCTTCAGAAGACTGACGTCTTAAACCGTAGAAAATTATAAGACTGCAATAACAACGCGAAAGGGAAACCGACATTACGATTCATGTAAAATCGAGGAGTTCATTCAAAAAAAGTTTCTTGTCTGCCCTTTAACAAAAACTAGATACTTGTGTAACTACATTTTTTGAAATGTATAACTTAGACTACAAATTTCATAATTTTTCTTCATTAACTTCCTTTAAACCACAAAAAACTTTTGTTGAAAGTTACTTTTGAAATCGACTTTACTCTTGCCCACAGCAAAGTGGCGACCTTAGATTACGTCCGGTTTTGGCATCAAAATGTCTCGTGCTACCATTTGATTGTCAAAGTACTCGACATTTTTAGTTTCATAACGTCTCGTGAAAGCTTGTAAGTAATCGTACAACCACATATTAGTTTTCTTCACCTCTAGGGAATTTTCAAGAGTGGCAGTACTGGGAGACATTCACAATAGCATTTATTAACATTTAAGTGGAAGGCAATGTTTGTATGTTTCTCATAAGTTCTCATATGTGGTATATTTTCTTGTGAATTCAATAAGGTTTCTCCTAGAATATGGAATAAAAATGCGAAGTTATTATATTTTATAACGTCTAATCTTCTAAGTTTTATTGCCTCCAATCACTTAATTTGTTTTTGGGATATCGAATTCTTTTCGTCTGTGAAATAGTAAGTACTGTTTTGCGATTGTGTGCAGGGCACTCAACACACCATAACTCAACACACCATACGTGTGTAGTGTTAGTGCGTGCGAGCGGTGTATATAGCTCTGGACGTGTTGTGTACTGTGGTTATTAGACACTTGCCTCTTATTATGTCCGCTATTTCTTGTGACGTGCTTACATACGTTTCGCAACGATTATTGTGTTTGTGCGTTTTCCACCGTCCTCGTGTTAAGAGTTCTTGTATGTTTTGTTGTGTGCCTTGCTAAGGGCGATTGCTTCCCCGCTCCTGATTTTCCGATCGGCTGGCTAATCGCTTCTCTAACGGCCTCACCGTCGATGACATTTTAAGCGATAAATTGAAAGTTCAAATACGTAAAAAATAAATCCAATTTAGCTTCGACAGACCATCGTACATAAACTAACGTTGGACGAAGTGAAGAGATTTGGGCTGAGCAGTCTTATCTCTACACAACCTCGGCCCCACAAATTGCGCGAAGAAACCGCGAATAGGCCATAGCTAGAGAGTCAGAAAAATTCGCGAGTTCAATGACCTGCAGGCTAGACTCTCAAGTCGNGTTCAATGACCTGCAGGCTAGACTCTCAAGTCGTATGTACAAATATGCCGATAGCAACTGCACATTGGTTGTCTGCTGTCACAGTAGAAGGTGACGATTGGGCCAGCCTTCTCCAGGAGGTGTCAAACACCGTGCGGACCAATGACTGAAGTTTTATTAACGCACGTGTTTAGAATTCTAGCTTGTCGCGAAATGAATCTGCGAATTTTCCAGGTCTCTAGCCATAGCTGATGAGTGCGCGGGAGGGTGGGGCGGCAGACTGCAACAGAAGCAACGAGAAAACACACACACACACGCACACGCACGTACGTACACACACGCACGCACACACAAGCACACACACTACCCGCCGCAGACACTCTGGGCGGTCCGCTTCTCCAACGCAAGCCTACGCCGAAGACGGTTGTCGACGTACCGTCGTCATTTCGGGCTCGGCAGCTTCCTTCCTTCTCTCTCTTCGCGACCTCTTTGTCTCACGCCGCCCAGCTCGTAAACAAGAAACAGCACCCGCAGTTACAAGGTGGCCAGGCGACCACATAAACAAGCCCACTTATGTTCTACCTCAAATGTCCCGAGGCAGCCAACATTCCTTTACAAAAATTGCTCTGGTAAACAAATGTGTCGAATCAGTATTTTGCCACTCAGATATGCGAGGAAATTCTTGTTTGTGAGAATTTTATTTGAATTATATGCAAGCGTTGTAGTAACAAATGAAAGCATTTTGGTTTTAATTAAAAAAAAAAAATTAAAGTTTCACCCTGCAGCGGCGTTGAGTACAAGACTCCGCCTTGTGGAAGCTGTGCTTGTCGGNAAAAAAAAAAATTAAAGTTTCACCCTGCAGCGGCGTTGAGTACAAGACTCCGCCTTGTGGAAGCTGTGCTTGTCGGATGCATAAAGGCGATATTGCATTTACCACACCACACGGCTGTAAACGCCAATCCGGTATCTCAACTTAAGAGCTATAAATCGTCGCCTTTTCACGCAATCTTTGATTTTGAAAATAAAGAGGAATGCGTAAAAATCGTTAGCAAAAAAATATCGGTTCGGCGACTCGGTCGTTTTAGAAGTAGCGAGATGGATACCTGAAAAAAAATTGAAATGGCAATGCGTTAATAATAACTATATGTATGGTATGCTTTAATTAAGGCGGAGTTAACACCCACAAAAGTAACGGTTGTTTTCAGCAGGAGCTTGTACGGGTCCACCAACGCAGTAAATGTTTTTTTTTTGCATGGCCAACCATAGGTTGAACCACGCACGTGTGACTTTCCATCCCTACATCTGTACCCTTTCTGGGAAGTGCATGGGTATCAGTTATCCTTTGCTTTTACTTATTTTACGTTTATTTTTTATTTTGGTCTACGGCTTACTGTTGACGAACCGCATCGTCTTCACATTTCTTTTTAATTTATTACATGCATCTCACCACGTAAGTGGCTTTTCATATCTACCTATTTTTACTAATTAGTGGTTGCCCTTTGTGCCCGGAGTATGGAAGTGGCGCGGTTGACCTGCCATCCACCACCATTCCCCACACATCAAGGAGATTCTAATTCTATATACTATGCCTAAAGGATGATGCGAACTCACACCCTACGCTGGAGCAGAGACAGAATGCAAGATCGGCGGACAAAAAATGGTGGTAACCCGAGAAACCTCCCGGCCAAATGCAGCGTCCACATGCGAAGTGACCCCGCTGTGAAACGAACCATGATCGCCATGGAGGGATGCCGGCGAAATGCTGTCACCCGTAGAGGGAATATGGGACGGAGTGCGCATGCCAACTGCACAGTATTGTCTGTCTCATACAAGTTGGCGAGATTTTGACAGTCAGTGAGTGGCAATTTGACGTACTCGAAACAAACAACGGGCCATTTACAAAACCCTGTATCAGCTGATGCATGAACGAACTAAAATTAATATTACGTTGGTTATTCTGAGTGCACTGCCGACGCACATCAGACAAGCTGAAAATACGCGGATAAGAAAGAGTTCCTAGATTAATTAATACATTTTATTTTATGTGGTCATAAAACAGCGGTTTTTAGTGTTAGAAACTAAACTTCGTGCTAAAGTAGAAATGTATAGGTGTTCAAAATTAAAGACACATTAAAACGATCCGTATCCAAATGAAACGCAATTTAAAAACCTATTTTCACGTCTTATCACCCCTCTCCAACCATGCTTTCCTCACGAGCCTGATATTAATTCCAAAAGCATACAGAAATATTGCATAATATTGTTGAATAATTTTTTCTAATAATTTGACGAAATATATTTTTAATTCGTGCAGTTCATAGCTAGTAATAGAAGAACAGTTAACTTTAAAAAGACGCGATCTATTGAGCAAAGCGAACGGCTCCCACCTAGCTCTTGACATGCTTTGCGCGCCGTCTATCGGATCTTTTCCGAAGCATTACCAGCCAGAAAAGAATACCGTTTGTGTGCAATGTATAACAAATTTACAAACAGATACCAATAGTTTTATTTTTCGCGAGCTCTGCATAATTTTTAAAGTAACATATATTTCGTGTGCAGCGATTTTGAGTACTAGTAATTTCTATTCAGCCGGTAATCGTTCGTCTACGTGAATTATACGCCATATTGTTTTCCCGGGAACCCATTTCCTTGTTTCCGAAGAAAGTGGGTCATGCGTGAATAGTTTTTAAGCAATTCTAATGTTATTTCACGTCACATATTTCTAACTCGAATATATTAGCTGTAACATCCAAAGTGTGATAATAGCTACAACTACCGCCTCGCAAATGTTAACCCAAATTCACTGTCTTGGACAACTTAAAAAAAGAATTAGCAAATATTAAATTTTTTGCAAGGTTTTATATTTCTACTTTTATAACCTACTAATTTTTTTTAGACAGATGTCAGTCTAAAATATGTTAACAATTGTTTAGCATTACAGTACAATGGAAAGTTGATTAGCTGACAGCGTGTTGATAAAAAAAATGCAGCCTCTACTTGACGCACCAGCTGATGGCGAAAGGATACATAAAATAAAAGTAAACATTTGGCACTACTTTCGTCGAACCGTCGGAATCTCGCCAACACGAGACAGAGCTGATTAGGGCGAAGCGAGGCGAGTGCGGAGCCAGAACCGGAATGCAAGAGCGGGGGGAAACGGGAGATCCCGGAGGATACCCGGCCTACCAGCGGCATCTTCCGGCACAAATTTCCACAAGTGGAGATCCTGGGAGCGACCCCAGCCGGAAATCGAACCCGGTTTCGCCTTGGTGGGAGGCGAGTAGTCTGACCACTACACCACCGCTGCCCCGAAAAAAAAAAAGGCGTGAAGAAACACGCGAATAGACCATACGCTCTGTAATGGCAACCCTGCAC
>NQII01010522.1:1278-36785 GCA_002778355.1 Clitarchus hookeri
GTCCACAAATCCAATCTGCGCCAATTTGAGAAAGGGTTGCACGTCTGTCACGTTTAATGATTCTCGTCAGTCGTCGTTTGTCCCGTTCTTTCACTATCTTTTTCCGGCCGCAGCGATGTCGAAGATGTGATGTTTTACCGGATTCCCGATATTCACGGTACACTAGTGAAATGGTCGTACGCGAACATCCAAATGTTATCGCTACCTCGGAGATGCTATGTCCCATCTCTCGTGCGCCGACTATAACACCACGTTCAAACTCACTTAAATCTTGATAATCTGCCACTGTAGCAGCAGTAACCGATCTAGCTGCCGACCGCATCGCGTAACTCTGATGTGTTCCATACCTCTGTTATTTGCATACGCGTGCCTATACCAGTTTTTTAAGCTCTTCAGTGTATATGCGTACAGTGAGTTTACTTTGTTTTCGGTTATACTAATACAAGCTTATGTTTATTTCAACTACGCTTTTGAGTTCAATGTTCTGAATTTATGTCAAGGTTGAATATAATAGTAGATTAATCAGTGCAACATTTCACTATATTTTATTTTGTAGTATCTATTTTCGAAAAGTAGTCAAAAGTTTGGACAGTTTTATATAAACGTATCAACTTTGTTATACTTTTCTTGCTGGACGTAACCAGGCTCACTTAGTAATTGAAGTAACAATTTAATAATTTAAAAACTAATAATAATGTAATATATTATATATAATGCATTCCAAAATACACACAGTTTATACACTAACAAAAAGACTATCGCATCGTACTCAACACAGTATTTACAAAAACTATCGTCTCTTAACGGAAACCAATAAAATCAATAAAATCTAGCAGTTAACAACTGATTTTATAACAGTTCCTTAACACCTGTTTTATTAAACTTACTAACTTAAAGTATTTACTAGACAGCCAACAGTTCTTGTAAAAATAATATAAATCTATCAATTGTCCAATAATTGCCACATTATTAGAGCCCAAAAGATTAAAAGATTTTACTCTGAAGAATGTCATGAAGCACCTTGAACGGTTCCCTCCGCTGTCGCAATGCACTTGCCCTTTCCTTGACTTATGCCGCACTCGCTACATCCCACTCGCCATTGTCGCTCATACTCTCGTTCGCCGTTGACTTTTTCCTCGACTGTCTTTGAATTCCCGTTCTTTGCTCTATGTCAACCACGCTTAATCAGATTGCTCCCGCGGAGGTTCAACTCTGTATTTTTAAGTACCGCGGTTGATTAAATTTTTTTTTCTTAGCGTGTCACCCGGAAAAAGGGCCTATCTCGACAATTCCTGTGACAGGACGTCGATCGTATTTTGGTAAGACGTGTAATTTCTGCAGGCCAGCCTCATAACAGACCAGCGCGTCCCTTTCCGCCCTGGTAAAGTGATTGTTCTAGGAAGGTGTAATTCGCGGGTTTTAATAAAGATGAGGATGATGCTGGCCCCTAACAATAATTAATTGCAAGTAGCGCAAGATTAAAACACATGCCATACGTACGTGTAGTGTGACGCACATAATTCATATTTGCATTACAAATGAGGCGATTATTCCCTCTCAGTCATGCGCTACCTGAGGAGTAACACTGAATGTTGTGAATTGTCTTTTAAAACTAATGTGCATACGGCATAAATCAACGTTCACACATAGCACTGTTGTTGCTTACTTGAAATTGACGTCGCATCTTGAGCTACGGGCTCCAGTTTCCACCACCTCAGCAGCTTACTTCCAAGTTCGCCAGGTGTGTTCGACCTAGAGCCCAATCCCAACGCACGGGCAAGGTACCACATTTCTTGATGGGACAGCGGCAGCGCCAAACGGGCCGCAATGCAACTCCGCACGCTTTTTAGACGTTGCATAACATTTTATTTCTGCGAAACTGTAATATTTTAACTTTTATTCTAATAAGAGATAGTTTAAATTGTTTTCTTTGCCGCATAATACTCCATTTCAGCTACGAAAGACAAGTTTCGACAATTCTGCGGAAGTAGCGTCAATGTTTACTTTTCGTTTATGTGTGCTTCAGTCATCAGCTGGTGACTCAAGTGGTAGCGTGAAGCTGCAGTCGTGGGATTTGCGGTCTGATTTTCCAGCACTGTTATAGTGGGATTAGTGTACACAAACATACATTACTTTTATATTTAGCTGTGTCAATTAATTACCCACATCAGTATTTTTTGCTATTAATTCCAATTTCTGGAAGGGATACAAATATGGAATACCATTTTGTTTTTTGGTCATAGCTACTTCCCCTGTTGTAGTATAGCAATAAGAAAAAAATAGCATAAACCTGAAACATTTAGGCATACATTTGCGAAATTGTAGCACCACATCTCATCAAAATTTTATGAGAAAAAATGTTAATATTAAAATGACACTTTTTGTGCCTGCAAAAGGGTCACTAATATGGAATACCAGTAAATAAATTCAAAATAGATTTGACATTTAATTAAATATTACATGTCTTGCAAATTAACCTACAGAGTTATGAAAGTAATATAATATGACATATCGGACCAATACGTGTAAGTAATTGATGTAGTCTGTACTGAAAAGTCAAGTACTACTGTTGTCAACATTACTTGCAATAATCACAAACGTACTGTCCACCTTCATGACAAGGACCGTCCAAATCTGACTACATTTAACAAAGAACACACATAATCCACTCTTCTCCACACACATCATCAGAGAAGCATCCACTACAGAAAAGGCACTCTTCATCTGCATGTACTGGCACTGACACATCAGGAATATTTAGATCAGACGAATCATCCCTAATGCTAATATCCTCACCAGCGTTTTCTGATGAGTCATCTACATCAGGGAGGGAAAAAGTGTGCGTAGACTTTCTGGCGACTCTCTTTGTCGTTGTCTGTTTATTTATTACTAGACCTAGGTATATGTGTATTTATAGGTCTACACCTTCCTCTTCTTATCATCCCAGAGTTTTTCTGTTCTAAGGATTCTTATAGCTGTTTCTTGTAAGGCGAAGACGCCAAGACAGCTGCTGTGCCAGCTTTTCTACCTCGTGTGCCCTTTCTTTTTGCAAGTTTGGGAATTGGAGAATTATCCCATGGGGCTATAAAAGCCATTCGCAAACAAGCTGAAGAGTTTGATGGGCCAGCAGCCATCGGTGAATCAGCTGAAGAGTTTGATGGATCAGCAGTCCATTGGTGAAGCATCTGAAGAGTTTGATGGACCAGCAGCCAGTGGTAAAGAAGCTGAAGAGTTTGATGGACCAGCAGCCATCGGTGAAACAACTGAAGAGTTGATGGACCAGTAACCCATCGGTGAAACAGCTGAAGAGTTTGATAGGCCAGCAGCCATCGGTGTAGCAGCTGAAGAGTTGGAGTATCAGCAGCCCATCGGTGAAGCAGCTGAAGAGTATAATTAATCAGTAGGTCTATTTGCTAGCAAACCAGCAGAACAGTTGGAAAGAACAGTAGACCTTCACCTAGCCCTGGAAGAGTGGACAATATCAAGATCAGAAATAGTCCTAGTAACTGCAAGCGAAGATGTGTCTGCATCGTCTGATGCTAGGAGTTCATTGTCAGGAAATATTTTGGGATTTTCTGGATAAATGCCAGTGCCTATGAATCCATTTAGTGCGATCTCACCTATTTATACTTTGAGGTAAGATTAGCCAAATAACTCAGCAATGTCGAAATTGGTAACAGAGTGGGTGTTTGATCGCATACACAGCCAAACTTCTTCACTAGGGGCCACAGTAGATGAATGCTTACTCTGTTCGCCTCTTACCAAGGCGAACTGGGTTCAATCACCAGCTGGGTTACCAGATTTTCGCAAGTGGAAATCATGCCGGATGATGCCGTTTGTCGGCGGGTTTTCTCGGGGATCTCCCGTTTCCCCCAACCTTTCATTCCGGCGCGGCTCCATACTCACCTCGTTTCACCCTCATTGGTTCTCAAGACCTCGCTGCCAAGAGCCGCCTAAATTCCTTACTTCCTCACTCACTTCTTCACTGTAATATTGTTTAAGAGAACTCATGAACGACTTGTCCAATGGCTGCAGCTTATGTCAGGAATTATACGGAAGACACATCAAGGATAAGCAAAACAGGTGATTCGGCAGTAGGCTTGAATTTTTCCAAGAAATGACTGAATCACTGCGTAAAAAAATCGGTCTGTATCCAGTCAGACGGATGACAAACACCAATGTCCCCCGGAGGAGGTGCTCTCATGAGGTGACGACTCATACTAGGGAATACTAACATTGAAGGTAAATAATCTCCGCCTGCACTCATGCATGTTACCACAGTTACGAGAGAGCCTCGCTCAGCTGAACTGACGGATGTTACTTGCCGTTTTTCTTTCAGTTCAAGAACTTGTGGCATTTTACTTTGGACAACAGTCAGACCTGTTTAGTCTACACTGTATACGCTGTCAGCAGGGTATTTGTGCTTATTAATTTCTGACTCAAAAAGTGTAAAAAACTACTTTACTTTTTCTCTGCTAAATCTGACAGTTCTGTGAAACGGCTTTGCAGTTGGTTTACAGAATGATGTGATCTTGTGTTGCTTTATGAATAGCCGTAACCATCCCATTCCTGCTCTTCCCGAGACAAAAGGATTATCAATGTTGTTAGCTTTAACAATTTGGTAAGCCATATTTCGAACATCTTCCCTTGTTATGCCAAATAATTTATTCTCCATCAACAACAGATATTCCACGAGCTGCTTTTCACATTCTGCGGGTGGGACCGTTTTTCTACCGAGCTTTGTTCGGCAGGCCGGCTTAGAAGAGACAGCTGTCCGGGCAAGCATGACAATATAGTACGCGGAACACCGAAAAATTTTGCAGACTTTAAGTAACACATTTTATTTTCTCTCACCTGGGATATAGCCATTTACATGGATGCTGCATACCAATGCTTTCTTTTCTACTTCTCTTTTTTCTGATTACCACGTGCCATATATGCACAAACATAAATGTAAACATCAAATCACAAATATGGAGTAGTATTCCACTTTATAACCCTCCTAGTAATCCATATTAGTTACATAGCCATTGTAAAATACTTCCTGCCACAAGGTGGTTTAATTGCGCTTGTATAAAACGACTATTACATGTATAGCATGACTTATTCATGTACTTTATGCTCCATTATTGCGCATGTCCTGAATACTTCCAATACAATTGTTAAGAAAATAATACGTACATACCTGACAAAGTTTCAAAACCTCGAGAAATACAGATAGCACTGCACAAAAAAAACGTAGCTTGGGGAATGGTTGCACGTCCTCTCATTTGCAGCGCTGGTTCAGCCGTCGTGTTTTACAGCACTACCGAGAGAGAGCAACACCTACTTAATGATATATCGTGGTATTCCATATTACAGAACTATTCCGTATTTGTATCCTTTACTATACTAAATTTCTGAAACATTTGTGTAGGTCACCTGTAATAAACATTCAAAATGTTGCTAAGTTGCTTTTACTGGTGCATCCAATTTAAAGTAAGATTATAAATTGTCCAGTTAATTGCTGGGTATTTCATTCGCATCGACTCTTACCACGTCTGAAATTTAGTTGATTTTTCCTTTAGCTAACTGAAGAGAAAATATTTGTTGGTTGCTTGATTATGTCCCTCCGCAGCATCGTTTGTCCGATATGGATGCCACAGATTCCTGAGATTCACAGAATAAAAAAATTACTTGTCAACCACTGCTGGTTGTATGTGAGAAAAACACCAAAATGTTTGAAGGATGAAGCATTCGCAATAATGATGTCTGCAATATAATTAGATGGGGTCAGGGGTGAGGCATTACACAGTGTACATGTTGGGTGAATACCCAACGTTGGGTGAATGTCCCTCCAATCAGATGGATAATTCAAAATGTGTTTCGTGAAGTGATTCCAGGGGGAAAGTTCGTACAATGGATTAATGGTTCGTGAAAAATTTTGCGAAATGCTTCGCAAAGGGGCGATTTGCTTCTGGACATCGAAGATTATGGCGAGTGTGTCGTCGGCTCGAGTTCTGATCGGATGGCGCTACATCGACTGTCATAGGCAAGCTCGCGAGTGAGTGGTATGGATGGTAAGTTATCCAGCGTCTGCTCGTTTAGCTCGAGAACTCGTCGGCAAATAACTTATAAATCAGCATCGACCATGCGCAGTATGACATGGCTGATACCTGACACGACATTCAATGAATGCGATGAATTATCTTCATATATAAATGAATATATTCGTGCCTCATAGGTTAGTTGTTACTTTATCAGCAAATCAGTAACATCTTGGCAGAAGTCAGGTGGCAGCAGGAGTCAGTCTGCAGCAGGAGTCAGTCGGCAGGAGTCAGTCTGCAAGAGTCAGTCTCCAAGAGTCAGTCTGCAAGAGGCAGTCGACAGAAGTAAGGTGTATGAATTAATGTATGCTCGAAGACAATGCAAACAACTGAAGATGTGAAATCGAGTATGTCATGTACGACTACATGCATACCTTCAACGAATGCCCAAAAAATTACATGGAATCAATGCTGTTACTGTGCCAAGTCCTTCAGTAAAAGTTGCAATGCGCGACGACATAAGAGTGACTCTTTGAAGAACCCATTTCATGCTTTTCTAAGGTGCTATAAATGTTCCAGACATTTAAGTCGACGTGATAAATTAAATAAACACATCAAGGCTGATGAATGTAGTGATTTTTTCGCCCACTGAGAAACAGCATGTAATTACTTTGTTACCTCCTGTTAATAGACTACATAAAATGTTTGCAGACGATGAGGGAACTCGCATGATGAAGTATTTTGACAATGACCACATGCAGTTTATGCAAGGTGATACAAGGAAGGAACACATCAAGATCTGTAAGGGTTCGTCTTCTAGGAGCCAGCAAGTGACGTCGGCAATATCGCCTTCTATATCGATGGGTACTGTTTCCGCAGATGATTATGACGAGACAGTTAATGCTAATGACCGAATGAGAGACCTACGAGTCATGATAGCATCGGTATGTGTTGAATGTACACTGGCAAGATGAGCATAGGAAATTTAGTGACTCTTGCAATTTACACTAGAGGAAGTGGTAGTGATGCTTAACTTCTAGGTGAATCTGTGCATACCGCCCAACATTCACTACGTTTCACATATGTGAACATCATAACTATCCCATCAGTGTTCGAACACGGATTGCAGTGGTGGGAGGGCGGCATGCTAATCGCACAGCCACTGAGGCCCCAACACACTTCACATATTGATTTACAGGCTTTCATTTCAATTTTTCTAGTGTTATTTGTTTGTTTGGCAAGTGATAAATATATAATTACTTTCTTGTTTTCATCATTTGGAGAATCAGATGATGGCTGAAGCTGATTGATTGATTTATGTTACAGCCGCGGCTTCATGGTTACTCGCACTTCCCTCAAACAAGTGGCTTGCCTCAGATGAAGTTGCTCAGTCGTTTACATCAGGCTGTTAGAGTTGTTTCAGAAATATGACACATGTGGTCGAGAAAATGTCTGAACTGAAGGGGACAATACCAGTTTTCAAATCACCGAATCATTTAATCCAAAATGAAACCCAGGACGAAATATATTAATCCATTCATTTCGAAGGAAATTTTATGCGCTGACTTCAGACTCGTATGATATGTCAATAGTTAATCAATTTCTTCTGTTTGTCTACAGCCTACTTCAATCACAACATTTTCTGTCATTAAGTTATGTAAAAATAAAAAACACGCTATAAGTACTCTTTCTGGGTATAAACAACTTTTCAACCAACAATACCATTACACTTTGAAAAATAAACTACTTAGGTAGGCGAGGCCCAATATCTTGTTGACAACGAAGTAATTAAAAACGGAACTACATATCCAGCGACGCAGAAATGGGGTAAGAGGGCGTCCATGGCCTAGAGTATGTACTTGCTCAATTATTCGCCTGGGGCTCCATAGGGAAACTGTGGGAAACGTAACTCCGGATGGCCGGAGCGGGAATCTAACTCTGATTCTTCCAAATACAAGTCCAGTGTGTTACCACTACGTCACTACGCTTCGTCAACTAAACTAGGCTCACGTGGGGTATCCAAAGGCCCAAAGGCAACAAGCCAGGTTAGGAGCACTGAAACTTATTACATTCAACCCTTCAAAGCCCTCGCAGAATAATAAATTGTGAGCGAGCTGCTATGTACATGCGAGTTAATAAGTTTGTCAGTTTACGAAGTGCAATAATCGATTGTGTAAATAATTTTTGCCGGTATCTAAAGAAGAAAATGTTCTTTCATAAATCATTTGTCCATACAGTTTAAAATTACGCCTCTATGCAAGCATAACCAATCACTAGGATGCTTTAGAAGAGATCGCCGTCATTTTTTCAGATGGCTTGCTCATCATACAATAATGTTTCTTATAATGGAGATAGCAACACTGAATTTAACTTGGTTAGAAGTTTATCCTATTTCTAATGAAGCTGGAAATGATTTTTGTACAAAATTCAAAAGACTGTAGACCAGGATCAAGCATGCGCACAAACAGCTGTACTTCTTTTGCTACACACATAAAATACATACGAAACAAAAATAGTGCACATATAGTGATTGTAAGGGTAAATATACAGCAAAAAGGTGTTCGCAAAATAATTTGCTGCATATTTTACAAATAATAAATAAGTTTAAATATACACAGCCAGGAAAAAAAATGAGAAAACCCTTTGGGAGGTCTTCAATTCACTCAAGATTTATTATAGCAACAGTACGTATGCAGAGCATGAAATGATTACATTTTCAGGTCAATAGCACAACCATTCCCGAGTTATCAGGTAGGAACCCAAGCTGGATCACCCAGACTAGTACGTGGTGTAAGTCGATGGGCGGCAATGTAAGTACTGATTCTAGCATGCCGTCAATCGTACATGGGGCGAATAATGTCTTGGGATACATTACTTCACACCTGTTCGACCTGTTCACGCAACTCCAGGTTTTCTCAGGGTACCACGGCACCGTATAATGTCGCCCTGAGTCAAACCCACTGTGAGAGCTTCCGCAGGCGAAATAAGCGAATTGAACTGGATCGAATTGGTTATTTGGTAAAGCTCTAACTGCGCCTTAGATACTGAACAGTCTAACTGGGAAGTTGACAAGGACACTGTGGCACACTTTCTCCCCGCCTCTGCGTTGGCCGGGTGGATAAACGGGTCGCGGGGTCATTAGTCCACCGAACAGTGTTTTGTGCGTGGCCATAATTCCCCTAGTGGGATCCCCCGCGAACGGTGAAGAGGGAGAGAAGGGTTTTAAGCCAGTCTGAGGCCTACGGCCTCAGGCTGCCCTGAGGCTTACTAGTGGTAGGACTTGGGAAGTATTGTAAATCTTTGTATGTGTATGCATTTGGTGTGCTTGTAGTGTGGGGACTCTTTATTGAGCACACAGTAGAGTCAGTGTAGTGAAGTGTTGTGTTTTAATTAAATAGTGCAACAAACAAAAGGGAGAAGAGAGAAGTTCCACAGTGTGCGTTCCGCATTTGCGGATACACTATGGCGTCGGGAAGCCCGCGATGGCAAACCAACCCGGCTATGACCGAGGCATTGGGCATAACCACCCCTGAGAAGCCCAGGTCATTAAAATAAAAGAGAAAGAGCCTGGCCAGCTTCTTGAAAAGTGAGTTCATTGCCAGAGAGGTGACTGACGCTGCAATAACGCGGCTAATGGATCCCCAGTTTAACTGGGCCAGGTGCACCATGTCCTCCGGTAAAAAGAGGATCTACCGGAAGATATTGAAAAATATCAGAGGCGTAAAGACAGGTATAGTTGACTCGTGGCTCCAGGAGGTCTATGATGAGGACCCAATGGAAAATTCCGAGGAAGAGAAAACAGAACATTCGGAGGCTGCAGGTTCGGAAGGGTCTGGAGAATTATCCTCCTCTGAGGAGGAAATTGACCTTAAACAGGCTTCCAGAAAGGTACAGGAGTTTACTCTTGTTGGAAAGAAGGGAAAGCCCCTAAAAAGTAGAATGTTCTTCCCGGAATCGGAGGGTTTGGAGGCGGTGCCCAAATCGGCCATGAAAGTCACTAGTGACATGGAAATGGACCCAACACCTGGACCCTCAACAAGCCAAGAAGCCTCCAAAGCGAAGAAAAAGCTGAGGTTTCAATTGAAAGAAACTGGAGATGAGTCATTGGCAAACGCAGAGACAAGTGTACGGGAAACACATGAGAACACCAAGGAAATTGTGTCCCAAATGATGGAGTGGATCTTGAACAAGCGTTCTAAGATAAACTCCAACCAAGCCAACTGGTTAATCTCGAGACTCAATCAGCTACAAGGCAATGTGGATGAAGTCCTCATGGAAAATTGCAAGCTGATCGGGAGATTACAGCAACTTGAAAAGTCGCAAACCATAAGGCAAGAGATCCTTAAACCGGCACCAACTGTCCCAGTTATTAGAAGTTACGCGCAGGCAGCGGGGACAGATACTCTGAAACCAAGACCTGCAAAGAAAGTGGCCCTCTTGTACCCAGAAGCTGAAGGAAGTACCAGCACTCAAACAAGAGATAAGATAAAGAGTGGATTTAATCCCAAGGCTGAAGGATTACAAATCCGGAATATGCGTGGCATCAGGGGAGGAGGCATAATGGTAGAAGCAGGGGACGATAAAACCCTGGAAACATTCAGCAATGCCACGAAGATACAGGAATTGGGCCTCAAGCTAGAGGCACCAAAGAGACATGGACCTAAAATCGTCATATATGACGTACCACGGAATGAAGATGGAACTGGATTGCCGGAAACGATTTCCAGGCAAAATTTTACTGGAACATGTGGTGGCCATAATCTGCAAAGCTTCGTTAAAGCCGTGACTGTAAGTCACAGAACTGGGAGACGGGACACGGACAGGGTGAATGTTGTATTACAATGTGACCCACAAACTCGAAACGTGCTAATTCAAAAAGAAAGGGTATATGTTGGCTACGAAAGTTGCAGGATAAAGGACTACATTTCACTGTCGCGCTGCTACAAATGCCAGCAATGGGGGCATATAGCAGGCAAATGTAGAGAGGCACAGCCAACGTGCTCATGTTGTGGTGAGCAAGGTCAAGAGTTAAGAACTGCACCCACAAACAGGAACCAAATTTTAAAGAGACATGTGCCAACTGCCACAAAAAGGGTCAGCAAAAAGATCACAGAGTGGATTCTCGTGATTGCCCTGCATATCAGAGAGCCCTGTCCGTGGAACTCTCACGGATAGACTATGGTGTCTAATGCCCTAAGGTGTGGGCAGTTAAATATGCAACGGTCGGCGGCAGTGGCAGCTGAACTAAACAGGATTGTTTCGGAGCAGAGACTGGATGTTGTAATGTTTCAGGAACCATACATTCCTTTTGAGGATGTTGTGGGCCTGCGGGGTGATGTATTTACTGTCGGTGCCCGCCCCAGGGCCGGAATACTGAGGGCTAACAAATAAGTGGAAGTAATGGTACTGACGAGTGTCTCAGACANCGATGAGAAATCGTTATGGACACATTAAAAGGGAAACCTCTGATTCTAAGTGCTGATGTAAACGCCAAATCAGAGCTGTGGCACTCCCCCGTTGATGATGAAGCTGGAGACACAGTAAGCCAATTCCTCCTGGCAAATGACATGGATGTGGCAAACGAAGAAGGAAATCTGCCGACATTCATCTCGCAGGCCCACTGCACGCAATCATACTTGGATGTTACTGTGACGAACAGAAAAGCAAATAACACAATCATGGAATGGAAGGTGCAAGAGGAAAGCTCTAGTGACCATCGCCTGATTACATTCAATGNTAACACAATCATGGAATGGAAGGTGCAAGAGGAAAGCTCTAGTGACCATCGCCTGATTACATTCAATGTATTCACTGGTGGTAATGGTGAACGGCGGCAGTCACAACAGATTGAAGGAGAGGTCCGATTTGTGCACAATATGGCAGACTGGGNACGGACGTACAAAACGAAGAAGCAGGCATATTTCAGCAGGGTTCGCAAGAAAAAGAGAAAATCATGGGAGGATTTCGTAACTCGGGCCGGAAATGAGGATCCTTTCGGTATTGTGTACAAGTTGGCCTCTAACAAGACCAAGAGAGCAGTGCNTATGGCAGACTGGGCGGCCTTTGATAGGACCCTGCTGGAAGAGATTGCTCAAATTGATAACCAAAATGCAAATCTCAATGATTGAGTCAGTGAGCTCACAAGGATCATTCAAGACACATGCGAAAGGAATTTAAAGAAAACCTCTCGAGGACTTCCTAACCTATCTTGGTGGGATAGGGAATTGGAACAAGAAAGGAAAGAGTTAAGAAAAGTTAGAAGGCAATTACACCAGCTCCGTGGAGAAGAAAAAGAGCAATTCTCACGGACGTACAAAACGAAGAAGCAGGCATATTTCAGCAGGGTTCGCAAGAAAAAGAGAAAATCATGGGAGGATTTTGTAACTCGGGCCGGAAATGAGGATCCTTTCGGTATTGTGTACAAGTTGGCCTCTAACAAGACAAAGAGAGCAGTGCCACCACCATGCATGAAATATAATGGGAAGTTATTAACAGACCAGAAGGAGTCAATGGAGGTCCTGCTCCGGGCTCTCCTGCCTGATGACTCCATGATGGAAGAGGGGGAGGAGCACACGGCAAAGAGACAGAGTATGGAAGTAATTCCAGAGGTGCAGGATGCACCGAGCTTCGAAATGGAAGAACTGAAGCAGATCGTCTATAAAATGAAGAACGGGAAAGCATCAGGAATGGATGGCATAACAACAGAGATACTTAAAAGGTGCTATTCACGAGTTAAGAATGTTCTTCTAGACATCTACAATGATTGTCTCCAAGCCGGCGTGTTTCCCTCCCCTTGGAAATTGGGATGCCTAAGAATCTTGAAAAAGGAAAACAAGAGAGATCTTGATGACCCGAAAGCATACAGGCTATTGACATTGCTCCCGGTACTTGGCAAAGTATATGAGAAGTTGATCAACAGACGTCTAATAATGGCCTTAGAAGCAGAAGGTACATTAAACGAACACCGGTATGGTTTCATAAGAGGAACTGGCACTGACTTTGCGCTTCATGATGTAATGGAGAAGATCAGGAGTTCTCCTGCCAAGTACATGATGGCAATATATCTGGACATATCTGGAGCGTTCGATAATGCCTGGTGGCCGGATGTGATGCATCGGTTAAAGATCAAGAATTGCCCAGCCAACCTGTACAGGGTGGTCTTGGACTTCTTCCGCGGAAGATGGAGTGTTTACTCATCCAGGACAGCACAAGTAAGAAAAGAACTCACGAAGGGATGCCCCCAGGGATCGGTCCTCGGACCTATCCTATGGAACGTCCTCTTCGATGGCTTCTTGGAGCTGGGTCTCCCTGCGGGGTGCACGGTATTCGGATATGCGGACGATGGACTGATCCTAGTCTCTGGAAATGCAAGAAGAGAGCTAGAGATAAAAGCAAGTGAGATAATGTCTAAAACCTGGAACTGGTCGAAAAGCGTGAAATTGGAATTCTCGATAGAGAAGACCAAAACCATGCTAGTTAAAGGCAAATTGAAACGAAACCCGACCGTGTACTTCGGGGGGAGCCCAGTTCAATACGTAAAGGAATATAGGTATCTCGGAGTCATCATGGATGAAAACATGAGCTTCTTGAAGCATATCGAGTATGTGTCACGGAAGGCAGTCCTGGTGTTTCAAAAACTCAGGAGAATTGGCAATACCAACTGGGGCCTAAATTATGGCACTCTTAGAACCATATATAAGGCAGTGTTTGAAGCCATAATTACTTATGGCGCGGTAATGTGGCATCACCGGGCTGCGCTTTCGTGGCATAGAAGAAAGCTTATAAGTGCTCAGAGAGCGGCACTGCTGACCGTTACCGGAGCATACAAAACTGTGTCAAACGACTCGCTCCCAGTAATAGCGGGGGTCCTTCCAGTGGACTTACTAATAAAATATAGAGGACTCACGGCGAAGAGGGCTCGGGCCAGTGGGCTGTCTAAAGAGTATAAGGAAATGCTAATGGATGACATCTTGGAAGAATGGCAGAATACATGGACAAATTCTGAGAAAGGTCGGCAAACTTTCGAGTTATTGCCTGACATTAAAGCCAGGATGAGCTGTAAGTGGATCACGGTGAACCACTACAGCATGCAACTAACAACTGGACATGGTAACTTCAAAGCGAAGTTGAACAGCCTTCGTCTCGTGCAATCTCCGCTGTGTGATGTATGTGGTGTGGATGACACAGTGCACCATGTACTGGATGACTGTCTCAAGACAGAGGATTTACGAGTTTGGCTTGAGGAACAAACTCGGGAAATGGGCATTCACTGGAGATTAGAAGATGTAATGATAAATAAAGATCTCCATAAGATATGGAACGAATTCGCTACTCGAATTGGGAAACGATTAGAGGAATTCGACAAATGGTACCAGCAAATTTCTGATGACCCATGATGGGTAAATTGTGGAACCCGGATTGGTGAGGAGGACAGGTTTTTAAATGAGAAAATCGGTTAATTTGCCGATTACTGGTACCAAGAAAGTGAATGACCCTTATGAATGGAAAGAAAAAGTGCAGCGCACTGTTTTACTCTTCGGAGTACAGTTACAGTGCGGGAGGTTTGGAGGGTGCGCTGGCCTTCGGGCCTTAAAAACCTGTCCACGCAACTCCGCAAGAGTTGACGGTGGACGAGTTGCACGCTCGACTGGAGACAATTCTAGAGATCCTGCTTCCCAGGGAAGTTGCTCCACGTCTTGCAGAGCAAAGTTGCATTGCACGGGAAGTGTGTGGGCGGGCATTATCCTGTTGGAGCTGAACAGCAACTTCCTGTTACACTAACGACAGAAGAACGAGCCGAACAACATTCTACATGTACCACGAACCGTGCATGTCTATACTGTGGCGGGAATGAAATACTGGCAAGAGGCGCGCGTCTTACTGCCAGTAACTGGTTTCCAACATTTCGTGTTGAAACCTCTGGGGCCACATTTGATCTGATCTGTGCTGAGGTGGATGTACGGTCTTACACTGCTGCCCTGGTCGTGGCGGGCGTCTGTGCTGCGTGGACTTCCAGAACCTCGTCTACGGGTGTGGATAAGTTCATTTCTTCACTGTTGCCAGCATCGCTGCACAACCGACATGTCACATCCTACCTGTGTAGTGAATCCCCGAAAGAACCATCCCACCACTCGAAAGGCCACCATTTTTCCGCTTTCAAACTCTCTCAGTTGGGTGTAGGAAGCATGTGCGCATCTTCGTCTGCTTGCTCTGCATGTCTGCACCGCACTGGACCTTCTGGCAGCGGCGGGTATTCCCATCTAAAGCATCCACACAGATGGTGCTGTAATAGCTGTGCCACTATGCAACTTGCTGGCGGCGACGTTAATACCGTTATCAGTACATATATTGTACCCTAGATAGTAAATGCTGGCATCCAATCAAAATAGACTTCATCCTTCCAGGTGTTCTGATTTTATTTTCCAGCAGTGTATATGGCACTAACATATATAATATTTAATAAGCAACTTAGTTTGATGATTTTCACACAGTTGAGCGTTGTGAGACATACATTAAACCAGAATTACTGGATGTTTTCCTTGATTGGTCCTCGTTAGGATATTAACAGCTCGTTCTACCTTAAGGCATACAAGCATTTTAGTTTTGTGGTTTCTTAGGATGCATGTTATATTCATGCTCATGTTCATAAATTTCAAAGTAAATCTTAGTAAATGGAATATAAAAAAAATTCATTAGTTATTTTCAATGTTTTTAAGAATATTTAGATAACCAGTTTATCTTTCCTGGTGGGATATTCTTAAACTATGCATAAAACTGAATAAATCACGACTTGTCTTTACCACACAAATGTTACATTTCACTCATATTATGTACCAATGAGACGATGAGTGAATGGAGAAAGACGTTTGTTTCCTGTTAATCCAGTGGTAAGTTCACATGTTATGCTCGTTTTGCTACTGCTCTTTCGATGCCTTTTCTGTTCTTTGATGTTCTTGCTACCGCAAAGCTTTTTTGGTGTGTTGTTCGTGTGAGAGGAGCACTGTGCTTTCTGCTATCAAAGAATAGCTAGTTCTGTTCTTGATTGTAGATTTGAAGAAGAAGGAGCATAGATGTGAAAACAAGACCTAAGACAAACTGCCAGTGCCATAAGGCATCCGTCTCGAAGTTTGCAAGTCAAGAGGTTTGGAGTTCAGTCTTTATTGAAGAATAACTGATCGTGAAAGACTTGTTGCAAAAGGAAAATATTTGGGAACCCTGTAGCAGTACACAAGGGTTTCTACACTGGTGGAAAATTAAAAATGAAGACCACTAAAGTAGTGATGTAGAAACATCATNAGCAGTACACAAGGGTTTCTACACTGGTGGAAAATTAAAAATGAAGACCACTAAAGTAGTGATGTAGAAACATCATATGCGCATGGGGCACTGATAGAGGGCAGTACATGCGATGATCAACAGTGCTGTGCTGTGGACAGAGTAGGAACCGTGTACTAGGCACAACACTGCTGAGCCCAATACAACTGTAGTTGACTCGGTCAAAGAGTATCTGTTGTTTCAAGCGTCGGTCTATGTGTAGCAAGCATTGTAGACATGCCACAATGGTATATATCACACTTCGTGCTATTTACGGACTTTGATCGAAGTTGTACTGTGAGACTGAGGGAGACTGGATGGACCTTCCGAAGAATCACCCAACGCATAGGATGTGAAGTGTCTGCTGTGCATCATTGGTGGTGCCAGTGGTCCAACGATGGTGCACATGCTCGTCAACCTGGTTCCGGATNCGGTCTATGTGTAGCAAGCATTGTAGACATGCCACAATGGTATATATCACACTTCGTGCTATTTACGGACTTTGATCGAAGTTGTACTGTGAGACTGAGGGAGACTGGATGGACCTTCCGAAGAATCACCCAACGCATAGGATGTGAAGTGTCTGCTGTGCATCATTGGTGGTGCCAGTGGTCCAACGATGGTGCACATGCTCGTCAACCTGGTTCCGGATGGCAGCAGCATACGGATTCCCGCCTGGACCACCACATCAGACGAGCAGCCATTGCTGATCGTATGGCAACCGCCCCACAGATTAAGGCCACTGTGGCATCCAGGGTGTCAGCTAGGACCATTACCAACAGTTTTCTGGATGCTGGGCTACGATCAAGGGTGTGTCACTCACCAGGCTTCCTCTCCCACCTCATCACCGTGCAGCCCACCTCGAATGGTGTCGAGAACGACGCAACTCGAGAGATGAATTATCGCGGAGTTGTGTTTAGTGATGAGAGCAGATTCTGCCTTGGCGCAAGTGACGGTCGTTTCCATGTGCGGCGTCGACCAGGAGAGCGGCAACAACCAGAGTGTATACGGCCACAACATACAGGACCAACTCCTGGCATCGTGGTCTCGGGAGCACTAGCTTACAATGACCTTAAACCTCTGGTGTTTGTTGAGGGAATACTGAATATGGAATGCTGCATCCAGAACACCATGCAGCCCATTTTGTTGAATTTCCTACTACGCCAGGGATATATTCTCTTCCAGCAGGACAATGTCCATGCACACACGTCCTGTGCTACCCAACACGCTTTCGAAGGTGTTCGTCAACTCCCCTGGCAGAGAACGATTACCCTTCCTGTCCTTCATTGAACATGTGTGGGACATGATGAAACGGCGTTTGGTGCGGTCTGTAATACCGACAACAAACCTCCACCAATTGCAACAACAAGTGGAATTAGTGTGTAACACTATTCCCCAGGATGACATCCGACACCTTTATGATCGTCTGTACTCACGACTGCAGGACTGCATCGTCGCTAAAGGAGGCTACATAATATATTGAAATTTTCGTTTAAGACACTCTGTGGTGTCTGTCCATAGGTGTACCACCCTGTGATAATTATCATATATAGTGTACAACCTGTATAATTATTCAATAAAACATTGATTCATGTGACATTATTGCGTCCGGGTGTTCATTTTCCGTTTCCACCAGTGTATTTGAAGAAAATATAACCGGTTTGTATCCATATTAGTATCATAAAAAACAATATACTTTAATGTACGCATAATTTAATGTAAAGATAATACTATCAACCACAGCATTTTAATGGCCAAAATAAAGTATTTGGTTGATGCTATGCAACAAAAGAAATTGCAGTTTATATATCCGGCAATATGCTAATATAGTTAATTTGGTGCGCCAGCAGTCAATGACTTTTATTTCTTACTTCCTAAAATATTGCGAGTAGTTGGGACTAGGGATTGTTGATATTTTTTTTAATATAGGAGATATCAAAATCAGTTTACTTATAAACTGTTAACTATGCTAATTACTTAAACAAATAAATGAATAATGTGGGATGGAGTTCAGGGTGAATATATGCTGTATTATTGAAGCATGTGTGGATAGTTCGCAAAATATAATCAAAAATACTTAATTGTGAGGTGATCAATTGTAGATATGCTTGAAGCTTTATAATTCCTTTTACACATTTCTAGGGATTTTAGCGGGGAGTTTTTAGATAAAGTTTTGATGAGGAACCCATGTCTGGAAACGTACCGTGTCTGTGCTACAAGGATGATAATAATCAAGATTTCAAATCTCCTGCTTAACCTAGGTCAGTGACCTGCACAACAAGAGTTGCTCGATGTGGTGATCATGAAGTTCATTGCACACATTATATCTACGCAGGATGTTCCCACACACACGCACGCTCAATATTACCTGGTGTGTGTTGAATCACTTAAATCCGGCGTTCGTGGCAGCCAAGCAATCGAACCACCTCGACTTACCCATCGTGCCATAAAAGTACGGTAGATGATGTCGGACGGCAAGTGAAATGTGTGCTGGTGCTCTGTCATGTTGGAACCACATTTGCTCGCGAATTTTCAGTGGCAGATCGTCCAAGAACTCCACCAGGGAAGAGCCGCCAAATATCTTCACGCACTCACTCCAACAGTATTTCTTGCAAGGAAGTCAAGTATGTGGGACCTGCCTATACAGTAATGCCGAAATGTTGCTGATATTCTTGAAAATGTTTGGCACGAGGGTTTTTTTCCGATCATGTGACTTCAGCAATTAGCCTTTGTTAAGTTGGATTGCCTGCCGTGAAGTGGGCCATTTGAAAACTCGAATTGTGTCATCCCTGTAGCACCGAAACGGTACATTCCCGGAAATGTGTTCCTCATCAAAACTTTATCTACTTAGTCCCCTCTAGAATCTCTAGAAGTGTGTAACAAGAATTATGATACACAGTGTATGCTCTGGTTCTCCAACTTCGTGTGTGTTTTTATAACGGCACAAATATCTAATAAAATTTTAGAATAATTTATACAACTATAAACTGAACCAAAAATTGGAAATGTAACAAGTAGCAGAAGGGTATTTCATGCGATTTACATGAGCACATCATACCTACATATGTTGTATAAGTAAACAAATAACTATTACCTACTTACATTACATAAGTACATGCTTATGGTTAAAGGCTGTTCGCGGTAAAGTGAGCACTTTTAAGGCCATAGTTACTTTTACCTTTCAGCCATTTTTAATCCTTTAACCACATTTTTTTCATAAATATTGCTATGTAAGTAATAAACACAGTTTATATATTCCACCGCACTCGGAAGTTAACATCAAAGGCTACAATACCATATATTTATTGACTATTATTCCAAATGAGAGGACTTTCAAAAGTGCTCACTTTACCGTGAATAGCCTATACTTGCATACATGCGTACATACACTAATGTATACACGTACATACATAGTAGTGATGCAACGAATATTCGCATTCGCATTCGCATTCGCGAATATTCGCATGTTTTTGAACATTCGCATTCGCATTCGAATTCGCAAAAATGATGCCAATATTTTGCGAATGTATTTGGCAATGAAAAATGAAAATGTTTATTAAATAATAATGCAACTGCTATGATTAAGACATTTTTATTTATTAACATATTTTTTATCTATAAGAGTGTATTTTAATGATTTTTGGGAAACAACCTTGTAGTTATTCACTAGATTACTTAACATAAACACACTCTCGATATTCTTTTATTCTTATCTGCCTAAGCAAAATCAAATTAAGGCAGGTAATTTCTTAAAACTTCTAAACTATACTATAACACAACTGTATGATCAAATACCATTGAACTGCTTTAACACAAAACAATGGAATAAGATATAACCCAACCTTTTTAATTACACAAATCAACTTTAAATGAGATCTTTTGTAAAAACACTTAACAATATGCATTTATGCAACCTAAAGGGTATCTTATTCAAATATGTGAGATCTTTTAATGAACTAGTAATCATGTTTAATTGTAAATCAAATCGACTTCTTATGAATAAAGTTAAAAATATATTGTGAAGAAAAACAAACAATATAATAATCTTCTTTTCAATTAAAGCAAATATGTTCTTAACATTTTGTTAATTTTAACTTTGGTACTAATACTAACTCACTAATTATGTAATTTTTAAGATATCCATTAAACATTCCTTCTTGAAATCGAAAAATAAAACTACGAAAAATTGTTTATATCTAAGCACAATTAAGTGAAACACTTAGTAATTAAATAAGAGTAGAGGAATATTAAACTTCAGAAATAGAAGTTTTGATGCCTTTTCTCCTTGCAGCCTATTTCGGTGGGGTGTGTAAAGAAGACCAGCCCCACTAAAGACCCTTTCGCTAGGCACACTAGTGGGTGGTGTTACTAAATATTGCCTGGCTATGGGAGAAATAATACCATACTTCTTATTATTTACCGCCCACCATGTAAGTGGATCTACATCATTTTCCACACGTTTATCTAATAAATATTCATTGATGGTTTTTTTTATCAAAACTTCTATAGGGTTCGTACATTCATTTTCTTCTTCTTCACTTTCGCTGGAATCCATCAGCAATTTCATGGTGTCTCTTAAAGATATAGATTTCTCTGTCAGACTGGCACTGGAACCAGATGTTTCAATCCGATGAGTAGTCATTCTGGCACGCTTAGGATTTGAACAAGACGATAGGCTTGATTCATCGTTTCCAATTGACTCTAAAATATTTTTCACAACTTGATCTCTGGTTGAAGAATTTTTGAAAAATTTTAATTTGTATCTCGGGTCAATAAAAGTTGCGGTAGCAAACAATACGTCATTTTCCAAATGGGAAAATCTGCGACATAGTTCTCGTTTAAGAACTAAAATCGTATTCCCAACGCATTCGTCGGTCACATCAAATTCACCAATAATTTTTTCCAAAGTGGACAATAATGGAATTACTGAGGATACAGAAATATTGGCTGCACTTAGTTCTTTTGTAATTTCTTCAAAAGGTCTGAGTAAAGTTATTATTTTTTCCACAATAATCCACTCTTCGGAAGTTAGTTGTGAAATCTTGTTATTCTGGGAAGCATAAAGACATAACGAATCTTTGTTTTTCAAAATACGCTCTAACATATACAAGCTGCTATTCCATCTTGTAGCACACTCTTGTATGATTTTCAGCTTTGGCTGATCGAGTCTTTCTTGTAGAGCAGCCAGTTCATCTTGAGCTACATTTGAGTGATGAAAATGTGTTGCCATCTTTTTACATTTTGCAATCACTGTTATAACGGAATCTTGTGCCTTAAGCCCCTCCTTGACAACCAGCTGAATTTGGTGTGACGAACAATCAATGTCTCTAATTAATAACAAGGAAATACCTTTTTTCATGTTTGTGCCACCATCTCTAACAATGCATTGCACTTTTTCTTTAGGTATTTCCCAATGCGACAACATGGTTTCAAGTTTTATAGCTATATTTTCACCAGTATGTCGGCCATCGTTAAATACCTCTGCGTTTAACACAATCATTTTTCTCTCAAAGTTTTTTGTTATACCATGACATGTAAGACTCAGCAAAGATATTCCTGAACAAGAATCAGACCAAATATCAGTTGTAAACGCCAATTTTTCAAATGACTTAATTAATCCCAAAATTTTATCTTTGACTTTGCCGTAGAAATTTTCACATATAAACGAAGAAAAATGTTGTCGGCTTTTTATATTATACGACGGACAAAGATGGTTCAATAGTCTGACAAATCCAACGCTTTCGACAAAACTAAAGGGTAAGTCCTCTAAAGCAATCATTTCGCTTATTAAATTATCAATTTCCAAAGACTTGGCATTGTTGTTATCCCACTTTTTTGTTTTTTCGACGCAATCAGTCAAAGACATTTGTTTCAGGTCGGTTTTCGTACATTGTCGCGAAGTGGAGGCCACAACACTTGTTGTAGAAGCATTTCGCTTTTCATTTTCCCTATTCTTTAAAGCATTATACTCGTTTTTATGCAAAGCTTCCAGGTGATTTCTCATAGCACTTGTTGTTCTTCCTTTGCGCGAGTATTGTTTATTACATATTTTGCATTTCACATTTTCAGCATCACATATTGTAAAATAAGTCCAAACTTCGCTAACACACGACCGCTTCATTTTGAAATATCACTTATCACTGTACAATTACAACAATAGAGTCTTTACAAGTTAAAAACAAAACTTAAGTATGTTGACTCGACGCTGCTCCCACCTGTACTATACAGGATGGTGGATAGCAGGGTACGTAGTAATTTGTTACGGTGTTGGCTAACGGCACCTTGGGCTGCTGTAAGAGGGGTGGCACAAAGACGTAACTGGGTTCGGTTTATTCACGCTTAACTTTTATTGTCCAAAGTTACAGTGACCTGTACATCTATGAGACCTAGCCCCTTTTATATCTCCTCGGACGGTGGAATCTAGCTATCCCGCGCCCTACACACGTCTCGGCGAATGTTTGCGTCGGGGGGAGGTTTCGGCGGGTTGCTGAAATTACCTCGATGCTGGTGGCTGGTGTTGTCGTGCTGTCTCGGTGTCTCTCCCGCGAAGTCCTGGGCTCGATCCCTGGACGTGCAGTTCTCTCCTCGTCGCTCGTCGTTCCTCGTATCTGACTCTCTCGTGACTCCGGCGTAACTCCGTCGTAACTCTGTCGTAACTGTCTTGTCGCTGCTGCTCCGTCGTAAACGTCTCGTAACTCTCGTGTAACTGACCTCAACTGTCCTTCACTCTCGCCTAACTCTCTTAACTGTCGCGTAACTGACTTAACTGACCTCCATGGCTCCTGTATATACACGTTTCTGTTCTATTTTCCATAGAACTCGGGACTTACCCTTAGTGTTTGCGGTGGAATAGGGGAAGGCGGGGCGCACTGTTTTTCCCCGATTTGTAATTTCTTGAGGCGAGGGGCGATAATATGCCCGGGACTCCCCGTGTTCGCAGCGTCACGTCGTGACTCAGGCAACATGACAGGTGCAGTTGGTTCGAGCTCGGGAATTCCTCTGGTCGTTAGGCCATCGGTTTACAGCGTGGGTAAGAATAGCATCGCCACTACTGGTAGGTATGAGCGGTACGCGTCAAGGTTACCTCAAACTAAATCTTTACGAAAACATTATTAGCAGCTAACTTCATTCAGTAAGCCAGCAATCACGATTTGTTTACTTCGTTCAGAGTCGGGGCATATGGGCTACTCTCGGTTTTAACATGGCCGCCCGGCTGGCCAGTTCTAAACGCGCGGTAAAATTCGAGTTCGTAGGTGCACGCTTTTGGCGCCATATTTGAAAAACCAACATTCGCATTCGCATTCGCATTCGCGAATGTGGAAAAATCGACATTCGTTGCATCACTAATACATAGGTACGTGTATATGTACAAACATAAATACCTACGTTCAGATGGACCTCTTTGCATGCTTACATACGTACCTACATACATATATTATTACGTACGTACGTAAATACCTACGTACATAAATTATTACTTAGGCCCTACATACATACAATGCAAATAATTGTCTTCAGCACCATACAATGCTTTCTATGTATATCTTTAAGTTTTATAATTATCTCCTAATTGTGTATTTTAATTGGCTGTAAAATTATGAGAAAACGCTTATTAGCTATAATAAGAGGATGTTTTATTTTTTCTAAATATAAACTGTATGACGATAATTCTTAAATGATGTTTGTAAGAAACGAAATTTTATCTAAGCTGTGTATGTACTCTGCAGTGTAGTCGGTTTGTCGGTAACATTGTTGCCGCTCATCCTTATGTGTTTAGTACAAACTTTTAGTATTCTACCATTATAATTGGGATAAATTGATGTGGTAGCTCTATATATATACCGCAAGTAATAAATATATTATAATGCTGTCATTTAGAAAATATTTAACTTACAGTTTTAAGATTTCTTAGTGTACTTTGCTACTATTGTTGCCGTTTGTATACCAGATGTGTAAGGGTTAATTTCGGCAACTATTTCGCGAGATATGGGGTAAAATATTTTTATATTTCAGGCAACACTATCTTTCAAAATGGGTTAACAAAATAGTGATTACGTGTTCAATACTTGCAACAGAGGCTGCCAGTCTAGCCAGTCTGGTTGAAAAAGGTCTAATAGTTAGGAGATACGGTCTACTACGTATATACATATATTCTAGACCCGGCATGACGTCATAATCTTGAGATCAACATATCTGGCGCCGTGAACACCTGGTTGTGGGCTGTTGTGACGTGTTTGGAATGCAATGGTATAGGGATACGTTGTAAATCTTTTATAAACATGGCCCAGGGATGTGTTGCTTATGGTTACAATGGAAAGTCCGTGAAAGAAACAGCACTGACATTTCTCAGGTAAGATTAATTACCAATTTTATTGCAATTTTTTTTATTTACATTTAATAAAACGACTGTCGATGTTAAGTTCACGTGTCGGTAAATCCGAATTTGCCACGCAGTTATGTTTGAAATTTCTTTTAAGGTAATTATTTCCTAATTACAAACATATTTGTTTGTTTTCAGTTTCTCGGTGGATGAAGAACTGGGAAAGAAGTGGACTGTAGCTCTGAGGTGCAAAGATTTCACACCATCCAGGCTTGCTCGAACCACTTTGCCCAGGGTTGTTTAGACGAACATGCTTTCGGCAGCGGTAGAAAACGTTGACCAATATGTGGTGCCCCTTCGGTGATCGCTTTTCCTCACATTTACCACTGAAGAATGTTAAAGAAAAGCTCCAGCCGAGTGAGTTTTGCAAACTATGTCTCGTCGCTAAACCATTGTCAGCCCAGATACATCAATTGTAAGTACAGTGAGTAGGCAGTATTATTAAGGTCGATTTGCACTGTGAAGTTTGACTTTGTACATTATCGACCTGTTAAACCCGGTCCTCGGTAATTTTTTATTTTGAAAATATATTTTCTTCTGCAATAGTTTTTCTGAGAAAACAATTTTCTAGGTTTGCTGAAATGTACACTGAAGAGCCAAAAAAACTGGTACACCTGCCTAATATCGTGTAGGGCCACCGCGAACAAGTAGAAGTGCCGCAAGACGACGTGGCATGGACTCGACTAATGTCTGAAAGTATGCAGGAGGCAATTAACACCATGAACCCATATGAGTGCAAGGCAGTGGAGATCTTTTCTGAACAGCACGTTGCAAGACATCCCAGATGTGCTCAATAATGTTCATATATGGTGATTTAGGTGGCCAATGGAAGTGTCTAAAGTCAGAAGAGTGTTCCTGGAGCCACTCGGTAGCAACTCTCGACGTGTGGGGTGTCACAATGTCATGCTGGAATTGTCCACGTCCGTCGGAATGCACAATGGACATGTGTGGGTGCAGGTGATCGGGCAGGATGCTTACGTATCTGTCACTTGTCAGAGTCGTATCTAGACGTATCAGGGGTCCCATTTCACGCCAACTGCACACGCTCCATACTATGACAGAGACTCAACCAGCTTGAACAGTCCCCTGTTGAAATGTAGGGTCCATGGATTCATGAGGATGTCTCCATACCCGTACACGTCCATCTACCCGATACAATTGGAAACGAGACTCATCAGACAAGGCAACGTGTTTCCAGTCATCAACAGTCCAATGACAGTGTTGGCGAGCGCAGGCGAGGCGTAAAGTTTTGTGTTGTACAGTAAACAACGGTACACGAGTTGGCCTTCAGCTCCGAAAGCCCATATCAATGATGTTCCATTGAATAGTTCGCACGCTGGCAATTGTTGATGCCCCAGCATTGAAATCTGCGCCAATTTGAGAAAGGATTGCATGTCTGTCACGTTTAATGATTCTCGTCGGTCGTCGTTTGTCCAGTTTACAATCTTTTTCTGGCCGCAACGATGTCTAATATTTGATGTTTTACCGGATTCCCGATATTCACGGTACACTCGTGAAATGGTCGTATGTTAAAATCCACATTTTATCGCTACCTCAGAGATTCTATGTCCCATCTCTCATGCGCCGACTATAATACCACGTTCAAACTCATTTAAGTCTTGATAATCTGCCATTTTAGCAGCATTAACCGATCTAGCAACTTTGCCAGACGCTTGTTGTCTTATATGAGCGCTGCCGACCGCATCGCGTTACTCTGATTGGTGCCATACCTCTGTTATTTGCCTACGCACGTCTATACCATTTTTTTTGCCCTCCAGTGCATATAATGTGTACCTTTATAGACTATGGAGCTTTTTTTGTATAATTATGACCTATAGGAAATCATACCAGAGGAGAGGACTATTGTTGTAACAGTGTTAAAAATATTGTTGAACATTAATAGTGTTTTAACCAACTTAAGGCAGTGCGTAAACAGAATTTGTTACAAATTCTAGTTACTGTACCAAGACAGCACTTAAGTGTGTACTGGCTTAATGCCTGTTCCAGTCCACAATCCTGAATGCAAGCAGAGCAAAAAAATATAATTTTAAATGATTCCTTTCTCAGCATAGAAAATAGTGACCCTGTTATTTTCAAAACTGTTGAGGATGATCACAGCTACTATGCACCAGCAAATTCCAGCAGCCAAAGGGGTGTGTAAGATTAGTATTGAACATATATTTATATTTGCAAGATAATTGAATTGCACTTTGAAGCTTATTGTGATGCTTGCGATCTCATTCAAAATCTTCCCCACTCTGCGTTCTGAAGTGGAAGCATTGGCGATCGTCTAGGGCAACAGGCTTCACACTTTCCCCCCAAATTCTTGCATAGGTTTCGACATACAATTTGGGTAAAATAAAATAAGCGGGTATGCAATTTTTTTTTAGTAAATTCAAAATTATGTAGCAATTTTAAATCTATTTAAGATTAATTGTTTTATTCATCTTGCATTATTTGTGTTCTTTATGTATTTTACACCACAGTCATCATAACCCTCCCCTCTATCGCATTTATCTTGTATCTTTGAATGCCCATAATTTGAATTACAGTGAGGATGTACACTTGTGTATTTAATACCTGCGCAGTCATAACACAAAAGAATTGATCAGAGCTCGAGGCTAAACTTTTAACATTCCTTGCAAAAAAAAAACACTTCGTTTTCCGTTCAGGTTCCCGGCTAGTTATCTAGCTTGAAATATAAGCCTACTTACACAATTTTAATGTACAGAAACCTGTTAAATGTAACTACTGTGTACAATTTATTGTTATTCATGTAGATTTTTGCTGATTTGTACCAACTACGTTTGGAAATGTTCCTCTTCTCAGGTTGGCATGCAAGAATTAACTCCATTGTTATCATTTGCCTTTTATTTTCGTAGTACTTTCAATTGCCAGCTGTCCTAAGACGTTGTATTAAATTGGTAAAATATTACATATTGTTTGACAGAGTAAAGTAATTATTACACATCTTACATGATGTGTTATTTCATTCGGCAATAGCCTTTGGAAATAATTTGCTATATGAACGGAGATATGAGAAAATGCGCATTTACATCTTAGTATCCACCGCATTTACAAAATTTTTTATTTTTTTACCACTGAAACAAACTGCAGAACGTTTACAAAACGGTCCTAGTTTTACCACGAGGAAGTTAAACTCAAATAGCACAAATGCCGCCGTCTTTCGTGTCCGGCCATTGCGGTATACAGCCCACAGTCAGCTGTTTGATGTTGGCCTCACTCCGGAGTGTAACGAGCATAGCCGAAGCTGGCTCTGTCATATATAAACGTCTTTGGATACGACCTATTATTAACCTAACGTATTTATTACGACGCCATTTAAAAGTTATATTATCACATAAAGCCATGCAATTTGATTTTGCAAAGGGCAATAATTTTAGTGTGCCAAATTTGAAGAACTAATCTTGACAAGATCCCAAAATTCAATCCGAAAGATTTATTTGAATATATTTTACTATCAACCAAAACGGCGGACCAAAGGTATATTTATTACATAACAAATTCTTCTATTATTCATTGTCAGTATACTAAATGTGGTTGGAATATGTCAGAAATTTCTGTAGATTGGACATACTATCCTAAAATATATAAAAAAGCCAACAACATACAAATATGTGTCTGCTATAGAGCGTATATTAAAAACTTAGAAGAGTGTGAGATTTTCCGGATGTAAATGGAATTTATTGACACGAAAGCTTTGTTTTTTTTTCAATAGGTACTATCTTGCGAAATGGCCGCTATGAGGTTTTTTTTATCAGCACATTGTACGTTTGGAAAATGTAAACCAACAAAGTTTGACTAAAATTGCTCAAACGGTTTGTTAGAAAAATCATATTAAGCGAAAATGTTTATAAAACTGCCATTCCCAAAATAAGTTTCTGGTCCAAACTTATGAGTTGGCATGTTTTAACGTAGCATTACTTGTTATCAAAATTTGATGGTGATCAGTTTATTGGTTCATATACAAAACGTATATGACCTATACTTAAAATGAGGAAGTGAAATAAGGAAATATATAAGATGCCACTCTTCCGCTATCAACTGGAAACGAGATTAAAAAGTGATAGGTTTTACAGTTATCTCGGTTATTTTCGACCAGTGTTTTGGCTAACCTGATGTAATAAAAACTTTTTTTTTGTTATATGTGAAAACTTAAGATTATCTTTTTCCTCCAGGAAATAATTTTTGTGGACACATGGACATTAAGAGCGATCGTGGTAAAAATGCGAACAAATCCTCAGTAACTTTGTACTGCTTTAATTTATGTAACAGAAATTCGGATTGTTAAAAACTGGCAAGAGCGAATTGTTTAAAACTGGCAAGAGTTTAACACATGAAATGAATACCAAAAAGTCATTATTTGCATAATACAAACGCAGCATGGACACAAATGTTTGTTGAAATAAACGGAATTTAAAAATTTAGGTAGCTACGAAGTTCATTTAAATTCTCTCCTATCACACATTCGTTTAGAGTTGCTTCCGTAATTGGAAACTTGTGATTGACCGGCATAGAACGTAGCATTAAAAATATAAACTCTTCAATATTTCTTATGCCACTAAGGCTAACAGGCTGCCGTTTCATGCCATTATGTTGTGTGTGTTGTAGCAAGCCCCATAGGCAAGCGCGTGTTCAATTTTTTTCTGTTATTTCTTATTGCAATTATTGTATAAGCATGGACTAGACATCCACATTTTAAGTCAAGAAAACCATTTAATTTAGTGCAGATAGATGTCATGCCATTATTTAACAATAATAGTCAAAAGTTTTAGAATAACAGCGACGAAGAGAATTAATGTAATTTTGACATCCGAATTTTGAGTAGCGGCTAACTTCTTAAAATTTTGCCCCGAAAACTTTTAACGCACAGACGTTATATAGTGCAACACTTTCATTAAAATTAATTTTGGTTACCTAGCACATTCATCAATTATTTACAATAAAAAGAAAAATAACTACACGGAGAAAACATAAATTAAAAGAATGCTGTCTGTTCACAAACCACAATTATAATATTTTTAAACCTCGCTTCTAACAAATATAATATAGTTTACTAAAGGTACTGCCATCTGTTGACTGGTTTTAAAGTATGTCACATTCTTCGTTACGACTGCCATCTAGAGACGATGAAAGCAACTAACCTCAAATACCACTACTGATTTAAATGGGAAAACTTTAGGCCAGATACTTTTAGGCCAAGTAACTTTAGGCTAAATAATTTTAGACCAGCACACTTTCGGCCAAATAATTTTAGACCATGTAACTTTAGGTCAAACGTTTTTAGGCAAAGTGACTTTAGGCCAAATGACTAAATCAATTTATTTTAGGCCAAATGAATTTAGGCCAAATGACTTTAGGCTAAATAATTTTAGGCCAAGTGACGGTTCTGAAAATGTTTATGCCAAATAATTTTAGGCCAAATGACGCACAAACAACAAACGTACCTTAGTGTTGATTAAATTGAACTTTTAACTTAGTTTTATGTATAAATTATAGTATTTAATTTATAATTAATATGAATACAAACAGAGAGAAAATAGGTGTGTTGGTAATGCCTAATAAGAAATAGTTCTTATGCAAAATATTATTACATTGAGTGCGAAAAAATTCGGTGTGTTGTCCTTTAGGTGTTATTTCTAGAGTCGGTTAAGCTTTGTTTGCATGAGGCGGAGGAATGTCCTAGATGTATAACTTCAGCTGGGCTTCAGAAAAAATGGAAGTAACCGTGAATGGAGTATACATTATATGAGCATAGGAAGCCGTGAATAAAATTGAAATAAATGAAATACACCAAAATTATCATCTCCGTACAATCAAATACTTCTGCCTGAATAAAATAATATCCCGAAAATGAATAAGAATTAGTATAAAAAACTGATGAAATCAGTTATGAATATTGGGAAAATTATCAAAGACTTTAAAAAAATGTACATTTAGTTCCTTAGAGATGGTTTCTATGTTTTTTTTTTTTCAAAATAGGATGAACACTATTTGAACATGTGGCTTAAGAAATAGATCGTTGTTTGAAATGTTCAGTTTGGGGTATTTCCTGGTCACCATGTTCCATAGGCACAACATTGTGATATTTTTTGAAGAAATCATAATCTTAGAAATACAAAGCAGTCATTTTATAACAAAGGACCAGGGAGGGCTCACCACGAGAAATCTTTGATGATCACTGCGGGGCGCGGTTATGCGACCACTCAGATAATTAATTTTGTAATCCAGAGCAGTGGAGCGATCAGCATAATGACGCAATGATTGTACTCTGTAGCTTTACGTTTCATGTCCTACAATTTATATATGATTTTGTGGAGAGAAGTGACCAGGAATGCGAGAGGTCAGTAGATTTGTATGGTGACCGAATATTAGCGCACTTTTAGATATTAATCGAATACAGAATTCAGTGTGAATACGTTCAGGGTATTTAAATGTGTTTTAGTTTCTACCGTACCTACACAGCACATTAATTATCGACGATATAGGCGTAGTATTGAACAGCAAAATAAACAATCATTTATTCCGTGTACGAAAATAATATTCCACTAATACACGGCCTATATAATTCGCAAAACCACTTTACTTATAGGATGATCGAAACTGCAGATTACAAACAAACCGATATTAGGCTGCAAAATATAAAAAAAAAAAAAACGTTGTGTCAATTATATCAAACCTTATGTTTGTTTAAAGTAATACATACATTCAGATGTCATTGGCTCGTACCTGATAGTTTGCCGGTTCAGGTAGAGATAACTGCAGTTTTATCAGTAATTTAAATTCCTCTAGATGGTCGTAGTTAACATATTTAATGCAGCAGTCTACCAGGGAGGCGATTAAATATGACGACCTACCATTTGCACCGACNGGTCGTAGTTAACATATTTAATGCAGCAGTCTACCAGGGAGGCGATTAAATATGACGACCTACCATTTGCACCGACGCAACGCAGATTGTAAAACTGCTTTGCGCCTGCGCCAGTAAACACAGCTGGAATTAAATATATCGGATGCAGACTGTTGCAAGTTTTCCCTGCCTAGCAACTCCATTCACCTTCTCGCCATTTTTAGGAGGCAATAAGATATTTTCAAACGTTGTCGTTCGGAAATCATCGGCAGCCTTCGGAAGCAGTCGTGTCTGCTTCGGCTAACAGCTATTGATTCCTTGCCCGGCTGTGCGTGCGTGCACTGTGTACCCACTTCCTCGATTGTGTGTTACTTACACCGTGCCCTTTAACAAGGACAGGCATCTGTTTTAATAATTATTATAGTTATAATTATATATCTATAAATGTTATATATAATTATATTATTATATATAATATAAGAATATTTTATATAATGTATGATATATTTATTATATATAAGATACATAATACAAATATTAATAATAATTATTGAAGTGGTGATTATTGGTTCTTAATAAGTGGACAACTAAGTATATATTTTCAGCATACGAGAAATTGAGATTTCAGCACTACATTTCTTATGATATATTATATATATTAATACTACATTATATAATATAATCATATATTGTAGATTATATATTATAATATGTAATATTTCATATATAATATATTAAAATATATAATATTTCATATTTAATATATCAAAATATATAATTTTTTCATACATTATGAATAACATATAATATTTTATATATTTTATTTATATAATATAAATATATATGAATAATAATTCATTAAGGGGTGACTATTGGTTTTTAATATGTGGACAACTACATATATATTTTCAGCACACGAGAAATGGAGATTTTAATAGTACAACATATTATAGGCTATTCACGGTGAAGTCAACACTTTTGAAAGCCTTCTCATTTGGAGTAATAGTCAATAATTTTTTTTAAAAGTTTATTAAAGGTTAACAAATGACTGAGAGAAAAAATTAACTAGGGCCTCAAAAGTCACTTCAGTATGAACAGCCTTTATGTATGTGCACAATTTGGAAAACAATTGTATATATGTATATGCTAGCAAAGAATATATATGGCATCTTATATTATAAGCGAATACACTGCTGATGACTGTGTTCGAAGTGTGATAGAGCTAATAATGTGTTATCTTATTTTTTATATTTTATTTAGGGAACATGATGTTATATGGCATGGCATTGTTTCACTCGTTCATTACAGATTTCCTTATAGCCTACAGGTTGTTGGAGTGTAATGCAATCGGTGCATTGTTCAAATTGATTAGTATTTAGGTTTACGTGAGGTGTTTTTAATTCATGTTAAATTCGGAGAATACTATTGATATTTGAGTTGCATCCCGTGGGCAATTTTTTTTTTAAATCACCAATTTTCACCTTGCCTCTTTGACAGTTAGTGAAAAAGAAGCATTTGTGTTCCTGTACCAGTACAAATTCCCCTCCAACAAACGCAGCAAAAATTTTAATGAAGCCCTATTAATGAAAATCAGTTATATCTTGTAAGCACATTTTTTTTTCTCGTGGTAGCCAACGCACTTATTCCGGTAGAGCACAGCTGCCACTATAATGGCAGCCATGTTGTGGAAGGTTACATGTGTCGACGGCGCATGCGCAGGGAAAGCAATCCCGCTTGCGCAGATGTATCTGCGAGGCGCAAATTTCTCTGCTCTTTGCGTCGGTCACGCGATCAATTACTAATTCGTTTTTTCATTCTTATTTACACTCCGGTGCAGTGCAGGTGCAAAATTAGCGTTGGACCCTGCGACAACGTATATTTATTTAATTGGCCCTCTGATGTGCGAGATACTGAATGATGTGTGATATTCCTTTCTGCTGATATACTGAAATTACAAAATACACGTAAGGCCTTAATCTGTAAACTAATATGTTCATTGCGATAGGGTTTGCATGCAGGACGGCGAGTAGACTTCACGCAAGTTCACTGCGGCGCACAAATAAGTGAGTGGATATCTAATCCATATTCCAGGGTCGCTTTTAAACTTACCTAACTTTTGTAGCTAAAGTTCATAGAAAATTACTTCAGTCAAGCGTCGTACTAGGTGGAATATTTTCTGCTACGAATTACTGTTCGGTTTTGTTTTTGAAAAGATGTACTTGGTACGGAAGGAGGCTTCGTCGAAGAATAATTTTTTTATCTAATAATATAAGACTGTTGATATGAGTAAATTTGTTATCGTCCCTTGGAAGTAGTGAATTATTTATTCTGGTAAGTGATCTAGCCGAATCGGGGCTATGGTAACACTAACCCCCTCCTATACTATGGTGGCAAGTATTTCATTGAAGTTAATCCCCAAAAAAAAAAAATATTGAAATATAATGTACATTATATATAAATATTTACTGCTTCTTGCGATAGTAAATAATATAATTGTTTCATACCTCAAATTCACCGATTATTTTAGTGTACTTCGGGATCCAACGCCTGAATGAAAATCATTACTTAAGCTATCAACTATATGCTAGTAAAGTCCAATTTTCGGAGACAGATGAAAGTTTTCGGTTGAGAAACCGATTCAGCTGTGGTGGTTACCATCTGCGTCGTGATGTAACGACGCCACTTGACAGTAGGGACGTAGTGATTTCGTAGACAATCGGGCGAATAAACCCGAGTGAAGCGTGAAGGTGGGAAAAGAAATTGGAAAAATAACTAGGGGAAGAGGGGAGGGGGTAATCAAACCACGCGGGCAAGTGAAAAACATTTTTGATACAGCTTTGCTTTGTTCAGCGGGTATTCTCACGGATGCCGGGAGCCGCTGGATCGCGACGTGCCGGCGGGCGGCCCGACCCCCTGCGGCGCCCGAGATGGGAACCGCGGTTACAATCGCTCCGAAACCAGTAAAGAGTTTCGACCGAGTCACCGGCCGCGCATTGTTACTTTGTGAGAATGCGGCATGATCAAGGAGGTGGTGGGGGAGGGAGCGGAGCGCGCATGCGCAGCAGACGCCGTGTCGGATCGGGAAGGAGAAGCAGGCTCGTTCCTTTATCGAAGCCGAGTGCCTCCGGAGGGGAGCCCATCAAAACATGATTGAGACAGTCGCGGACCCGTTTTCAGTCGGACAAAAGACGGCCTGGAAAATAAACAGCAGCCCTGGTGACGCGGCGAGACGGGGGAATAAGAGTCGGGTAGTGAAACAAACGGCCGTGGTCGGAGGAATGCGGTGAAAGAGAGACGTCAAGCCATGGAGGAAGCACCAGGGGAGGAGGCAGATACTCCTCGCTGGCGTGATGGGATGCGGTCGCGAACCGCGGGGTGTCCGCGGCCGCCATCAGCTACCGTGCGGGGAAGGAGGAGGTTACGGGCCGGCCCAGATTAAATTACCGCTGCGTTGGCCTCGCTATTATTTTAATTAACTGCGGAGTGCCTCCCGCCGCGCCGGAGACAAAAGCCCCGGCTGGCCGTAACCAGGACGTCATTACCGCTGCGCATCTCCCGGCAAGGCGCTGTCAAAGAACACCTGCACCTACAGAAGCGCATAACCCGCACTCCAGACGTGCGTCTTTTACTCGACACGGTTATTTTAAAAAAACCGTTCACATTTCCCGATTTTGTACACAAAAGAGATGGCGCGTTCCTCAATTGGTAATTACCGTTTCTTATTTAAATATACTTGCTACGCAAAGAATTAGCAAACGGAAAATACGCACACCATTGCCCTACTGTTTCAAAACTAAAAATACATAAGCAAATTTCTAAAACAATTATTTTTAAATGAAGCATTGTGTAGCCATAATGATAGAAGTTTAAAATCGCGATGCATAGTGTAACTTAGCTCATATTTACTGTGACTATA